>VZRS01003581.1:68168-97376 GCA_013398055.1 Ifrita kowaldi | reverse complement strand
GGACCAGAATCTTCCCAATCCATGGGCCAGTTCCTCTCAGTTCTGACATAGGAAAAAGTGACTTGGATATCATTATTTTTTTAAAATTCCTGTAGGGAAGGGAAGGGAAGGGAAGGGAAGGGAAGGGAAGGGAAAGAGGAAAGAGGAAAGAGGAAAACGAGGGGAAGAGAATTCTGAATGCTGCTTGGACGTATATATACATTAACATTTCTCACACTTGTGGATCCTTTGGGTTTCCTCTGGTTGTCTTCCTTTAAACTTCATCCACATTGCTTTGTGCTTTTCCCTGCAAACACCAGGACACAAAGGTGATGCAGAATAAAAACTGAATCTTTGTGGTGCATGTCAGCTCTGAAACTTTAGCTGGTTCACAAACCAGCTGTACTTCAGATGAACTGAAAATTTCCCCACCTGAGAGCTTTGTACAAAAACATTCACCAAGCTCCACTGGAAGAACTTTTTCCAACTGTATACATGAATTTTTGGCACAAGTGGAGCTTCAGGAGCTTCAGCTATAAGAAAAATATTGGTCCCAGGTCAAGCTGTGATACATCAGACAGAGATCTGCAAAGCTGCTGCAAACCTCCTAAAAGCCCATGAGAGACAGCAGATGAAAATCTGTGGGTGTCTATTATCCGATGACTAATAAATGTTGATCAAAATGTTTGTCATTCTTACAGTGAAAATATGCTCTGGCAAACTCAGATGTTGCTCAGCCCAACACAAAGGTCTCCTTCCAACCACCCCACCAGGGCGCCGTGCAAGGAGGGCTGGAGGATTTACTGGAAGGGCTGGATTGTCAGACAATCATGGAATCATTTAGGTTGGAAAGGCCTCTAAGATCATCCATCCAGTCCAACCATTAACCCACCACTGACCCATGTCCCCAGGGGGCACATCCACAGGTCTTTGGAATCCCTGCAGGGATGGTGACTGCACCACTGCCCAGAGCTGCCTGTTCCAGTGCTTGATCACCCTTTCTGTGGAGAAATTTCTCCTAATCTCCAACATAAACCTCTCCTACATCAACTTAAGGATGTTTCCTCTCACCCTATCCCTTGTTCCCTGGGAGCAGAGCCCGACCCCCCCCCAGCTGCCCCCTCCTGTCAGGGAGTTGTGCAGAGCCACAAGGTCCCCCCTGAGCCTCCTTTTCTCCAGCTGAGCCCCCCCAGCTCCCTCAGTCATTCCTCCTATGTTTGTTTAACCAAAAATACTTGTCTTTAAATAGCTTATTTCAATGGTGCATTTCACATTACAGCTCATGGTGAGAAGGACCAGAAGAGTCACCCAAGCCTTGGAGGTGCCACCAGGAGCCAAAACACCACAAGATCACCCATTCCCACTTGGTCCTCCCTGCTCCCAGTTGTGACTGTCCTGGTAGGAACTTCCCACCTTCAAGTCTTTAGGCAAGTTTACTTGAAATGAGTCATCAGCTGTGAAAGCTGTGGGGGACTCCCAGGCAGATGTTAGAAAGGCAAAAAGACAAGCAGGCATGGCTGGAGCACCTGGAAAAACAGGCAGAAAATTGGATGTGTGCTGTTTTCAGCAGGAGCTCAATGCCCCCAGTGATGGGCAGGGAGAGATGGATCATGACCCCAGGCTTTGATCCTACCAGTGGGGAGGAGAGGACAGGAGGACAAGGCCAGACAGAGAGATCCATCAGGAAACGTACCTGGTTGCTCGGAGAAGCTGTGGATGACCCATCCCTGGGAGCATTCAAGGTCAGGTTGGACGGGGCTCAAAGCAACCTAGTCTGGTTGAAGATGTTCTTGCCCACTGAAGGATGAGTTTTTATGGTCCCTTCCAACCCAAACCACTCTGGGATTCTGTGAAATAAGAAAGGCTCTGAAAAACACAAAGGAATTGCAGCTTCACTTCAGAAACAGCTCCAGGATCTCCGGGGCAGGGCAGGGGTTGGAACAAACTTAGACATGGAGAAAAGAGATTTGCTCCAGACCCTTCATCCCACAGGATGAGAAGCCAAAGTGGACGGGCAGAGAGGAAGGATCACCAGGGACAACCTGATCCCAGCGTTAATCCCCTCTCTAACACAAGAAGTAGACCTGAGCTCCCCTATCAAGTTGTTGTCACAAATATTTCTGCTCAGCTGCCAACATAAAAAAGAACACGAGTCCTTGATCAGGAGGCCCAGAAAGGACAGGGCTTTTTCCCCCCACCTAAGCAAAATAAGGCAAAAAATAAAATCAGAAAATGTTTTGACTCTCTTTGAAACATTTTGACTTCCACTGAAGAAACTCCCTTGGGTGCCTGGACATTATTTACCATTGAAAACAGATTTTGTGCCTTTGTAGTTTGAGTTCTCCAAGGCAGGTGCCATCTCAAAACAAAAGTGGGAAGGTTTTTGTTTTGGAGATTTTGAACGGATTTTTTTCTTCTTTTTTCTTTTTTGTCAACTACCAAGTGAAACATTTTGTTCAAAAAACGCCTAAACAAAATATTTTGACATTTTCAAAATGTTCTCCCGTTCCCTTTAGCCAAAACACGTTGCTATATTCAAAGCAAATTCACAGATCCCTTCAGCCCTTCCAAAACGCTCTGGGTTTGCTGAACTGCATGTTAATGGAGAGACAATCCTGCAGCCACAGAGGCTGGGTGAGGGGCAGGGAGCATGGGGGGAACTGAGATGGGCTTTGAGGAGTCAGAGAGGGAAAAATGAGGAAGGCAGCAGCTTGTGGGATGCCAGGAGGAGGTGGCAGAAGCTGGGAGAGGATGAGCAGCTCACAGAGATGGAAAGAGTCAGGGGGCTGAGCAGCTCCATGGGTGTGGGTGATGAGGTTCATGAGGTGGCTTATGGGCAGAGAAACCTGCCCAAAACAGGGCCAGACACAGCTTTTGTGCTCACCCCCTGTGCTGCAGCAGCTGAGGGGAAGAGGAAAACCCACCCTTGCTCCCTACCAGGCTGTGCAGACACTCGGACGTGCCCCCTGGGCTGCGAGCCCCTTCCTCCTGACACACCAAAACTACTGTGGGAGAGCTCTGCTCGCAGCTTTCCCCTGTGGAGAAACAGGAGGAACACAAAGTACCCACATCTGAGGGGCTCCAGCCATGCTGTTTACTGGCAGCCCTGCCCTGCTGCCTCCCAGAAGCTGTGCCAGCACCAGGGGAAAGAACCCCGGCACTGGCACCATGGGCAGCTGCTCCCACCTCTCCATCCTGGAGCTGGTCCAGGGTGGATGGGATGCCGTGTGTGAGGCAGAGGGATGGGCACCATGCATTCGGTCTCCTCCTCCTCTCCAGGCTGGCCAGGACTGGGGGTGTCATTTGGGCTGGAAGAACATTTCCTGCAGGAATCCTCTCCACCTCTCAGGGCTGGCAGAGGTGCACTGGGAGCTGTGGGGCAGCTGCTGTGGGGCTCAGCTATCCCTGCCAGCCAGGAGAGGAGGCAAACCTGGATTCAGGAGAGAGGCAGCTGCAGAGAATTTACCCTTCTGGGTGCCATCCAAGCCTGTTTCCATGGCAAAGGGAGAAGCACGGAACGTGCTATCGGCACAATCAGCGATGGGCTGACGTCTCGTTATGCCCATATTTCCTGTTATTTCACCAGAGTTACACACGGACTCACGGCTGAATCATGGGGTTCGTGACCTCCGCAGATACTCGGGTGTTGGGGACACTGTGGGCGGCTGCTATAATTAGTGACTAATTTTGTGAATTCAGCAGCACAAGCCTCACGTCACCCTGGCACGCCAGGTGCCAGCCGGCCACGAGCAGGCCTCGGTGGCAGGTTGGCCACTGCTCCCCGTGTGTGTCCCTGGTTTGCAGCACAGCTGTAAATTCAAGGATGGGAAGGTGCTGTAGGACCCATGTCCAGACCCACAACAGCCACCCCAAGGTCTACCCCCATCCTCCAGAGCTGTCCTGCCCCAACAAACAGCATGCAGTGAAGATGATCTACACATTGTCAGCATGCCCCCCTAAAAACAGCCCCTGGAGCCCCGTGATGGAGAAACCCCTGTGACTGCAACAGCGGGAAAAAGGGATGCTGAGAGGAAGGGAAAAAAATGGAGTTTGAGGGAGACTGTGGAGGGATGGGGTTTATTTGATGTTTTCAGCATCACACCGGTGGGAGATGTTTTGGGAGCTCAGCACTGGGGCCTGACCTCATCCCAGGGTGGCTACTGAAGGTGACCCAAACTGGGAGCAAAAAAGAGATTTGGAGAATTCTGGTGAAATGTCTCAGCATGAAGGCAATTCCAGGTTGGCCAAGCTAGATGAAGGCTCTGCTCTTAGCCTTCTTCTGGTACTGATCAGGAGCCAAGACGTGACCAGGTGGGACATTCTCAGGAGCTTTAAAGGGACCCATATTTAAAAAAAAAAAGCAGAACAGGCCTCCACCCCTACCCTCCACCACCTCTCTGGAGCTGCCTGGCACCACTGGTGCCATCCACATAACCCAACACGGTGTGGGGTCTTCTGGGCAGGACTCAGCATCTCCCCATCTTGACCGTGCCACTACAAGGCCAGTTTTCCCAGCAGAAGTTTTGGCCCAACAGTTTATCCTCACATCAGCAGCACAAAGCTGCACAGATGGAGGATTTCAAGGGGAAATTATTTAGATAAGAGATTATCAGGTATACCTCGATGTCAGCTGAGCTTACGGGCTTAATGCAGAATGATGAATCACCCATCCAAACACATATTATTTTCCCTGGAGGCATTGTCCTGTGAAATTTATTTCCCACTGAAGGGCCTTGTAAATCATTTGTAGCAAATAAACCACAGTATTGCCAGCCCTACATGCTCTAAAATCTGGACTCGTGTCTGAAGACTGGCCTAAAAGCCATGAGATCTTTCCCTTCTACCAGTTTCAGGAGATGGACCTTTCACTGCTTCCTGACCTTCATCTGTTCACTCACCCATTTTCCACGCTCCCCTCTCACTCCCCACTCCTGCCTGTGTGTTATGTGTTCACTTCTCCTATTCTCATGCTGCTGGAGGACACAATTTGCCCAAAAGCATCTGCCACCCCAACCCAGGCATCGAATCACTCCCACCACCAGTGCCAGCAAAGAGCTGCTGGCGGGATTTGGAATGCAGGGATTTTCCCTGCTGGGGAACCAGAAGCACAGAAGGACATGCCCTGTGGCAGCTCTCTGCCCCTGGCTTTTCCCAATCGGCAGTGGATTTGCTGGGGGTTATCCAGGACAGGCTGTGTTGTCTCTTTGGCTTAAGCCATTTTTTGAGGCTCTGTGGGGTGATTTTGGCAATGATTCCACTCTCCGTTCTCCACTCCAGGGAATGGATGTGGAGAAACTCGTGTCCCAAGCACGGATGAAGGACAGCAGACAGTTTTCTCGCTGGGGGTCTTGTCCATCCTCTGCCTGGGGACAATCCTGACTCACTGCTGCTTTCCCACTGCTCCCTCCCACACCAGCTTGATGCTCTCCTCTCTTTCTGCCTCTTGGAGCTTCATTTGGAGTTGGACTTTCATTGAGTTGGACTTGATGATCCTCATGGGTCCCTTCCAACTCAGGATATTCTGACTCCATGATTTCTGGGCACCCTTCCTCGGTGCCCTTTTCAGCCATCCTTCACACCAGAGGCATCTTCACTCCCGCCTTGGAAACAACCACGAACCTGATGGCCAGACACCAGCCTGAGCCTTCACCAGTGCCCTCCAGTGCTGCAGATCCTTTGGCCACCTCCACAGCCAGCCTGTGCTTTTGGGGCATCAACATCCACCTCCTCTTGAAATAAGGCTGGTGGAGGAGACCCTCTCCAGCAACTCTCTCTGGAGCAATGGTTGTGACAGGAGATGTAATGGGAAATGGATCACAGCAGGACCAGGGCTCCTTGCAACCAACCTCGGGGCCTGAGGAGTTTTTTGAAATACTGAAGATCATGGGTGCTGCAACAGCAAATTTTCACCTTTCAGTGGATATTAGGGGGGAATAATTTGTGCCGAGCAAAGCCTGCAGCAGTTGCTGCCCCATATCTGATCATCTCCCGAGATAGGAGCTTGGCCCTATCTGATCCAGCAGTTATTGAAAACCCAGCTGAGTGTGACTGGGATCATTTTTCAGGGTTTTCATGTTGATCTTTAACCATGGTGAAAATTAAAGAGCCAATTGTGGAACGGGAGAAAGCGCTGTACTTTCACTATGACACTTTCTGGTAATGAGATATTTATTAATGTTCATTTCTTCTGAAAGGAAACAAACCAAACCCAATTCCTTATCTCTCTCGCGGTGTTTAAGTTATGAGTAACACGGGAAGCTTTTAGGCCATGAGACAGCAAATGCACCCTGCTTGGGAGCCTGTGGGTGTAGGAGATGCAGTGATAAAGCCAAGATAGATCAAATCACTCCCATTTACCTAAAGCTTTCTGCAACTCTTGAAATGATGGAGGGATTGAAAGATGCTTTGTCTTTTTTTATGAGAAAAGTAGCTGTGATTTAGCAGTTTAATCACTTTTGTCACAAAGAAATGCAAAACAAAGCCCGTCACCGGGATAAATTTTTTTTCAAAGTTGTGTTTTGTTTCCTCTCAGTGAGGAATGATTTTAAATGCTAATGGTGGGCTGAGAGAGATGCATAGGAAGCAAAGTCATTGCTCACACAGCGGCCAGGCACAGATCAGCTCTCTGAAGCTGCTGTCCCACCATGGTGTTCATGGTCAAACTTGGCTGATTTTGGGCGCTCAGCAGACTGTCACAGGCAGCTGGCTGACCTGAGGGTGATTTGGAATTAACCACCTAACGAAGAGCTGCCTTAGAACCTTGCAGGGCTTGGCTCACAGGTTTTTGCTGTCGGGTGACTTCTGAATGACTTTATTGAACGTGCAGCACTGCAGGCCTGGCTGCTGCAGCTCCCCTGCACTCACGCCTGGCACACACGTCCTGAGTTCTGTCAGTCTCAACTCCCTCCCACACTCCGGACTTGCAAACTCCTCTCTGCTCTGCACACGGGCCCTGGGGTGCGAGGAGATGGGTTTCTTAAGAAGTAATTATTTCCTTTGTCATTATGATCGTGCTCATGTGATTTATTAGCAGGGATGGAAACTTCACAGAGCTCTGCCAAGGAAGCTGTGGGTCTCAGCAAACCCTGCCGGCACTGCTCCCACCCCAGCCGCAGCTCCCTTTGCCAGGTGATTTCCCAGTTGCCCAGCCCCAGCTCCCCACAAGAATCATAGAACAGTTTGGGTTGGAAGGAACCTTCCAGACCATCTTGTTCCAACCCCCTGCCATGGGCAGGGACACCTTCCACTAGACCAGGTTGCTCCAATCTCTGTCCAACTTAGCCTTGGGCACTTCCAGGGATGGGAATTGCTTTGGGATCTTTGTCTTACACCTTCCTATTCCCTCTTCCTCACTGCAGCCCAGCTCTTCCAGTACTTGGGAAAGAGCCAAAGTACATGCAGGGGAATCCATTTCCCAGCCTTGGCTGGTGTAGATGGGAGATGCAAAACAGCCCCTGAATTCCATATAGGGTGTTTGCTAGATGAGATTTCTCCAAAGGTAGAGCCAGACTTGGGGCACATTATCCCCATAGCAAAATGGCCATCCGTTCCCAGGCTCCAAAACCTTGCTAAGCCTTCCCAAAGAAAGGACCACCGCATCATGATGATTTTGTAATACATCTCATTTTTTTACACCTTAAAAATGGTGGTCAAAGGGTCCAAAGCTCACATGCTGCTGCCAACCTGGACAAGAGGGGTTATACAAGGTTTGGAATCTTTGTTTCCTCAGGAACCTTTTTTAAAACCCATTTTTCATTTCCTATTTGCTGGCTTTGATGTATGACTGCATTTCCCAGGGTCAGGCTGTGGCAGTGAAGGAAAAGGTCTTGTTGTGCTGGAGGGCACAAGGGGTGACAGTTTCCCACTGCCAGAGGGCAGGGTAGGATGGGGTATCAGGAAGAAATTCTTCCCTGTGAGGGTGGGGAGGCCCTGGCACAGGGTGCCCAGAGAAGCTGTGGCTGCCCCTGGATCCCTGGAAGTGTCCAAGGCCAGGTTGGACGGGGCTTGGAGCAGCCTGGGACAGTGGAAGGTGTCCCTGCCCACGGCAGAGTGGGACTGGATGGGCTTTAAGGTCTCTTCCAATCCAAACCATTCTGTGATTCTAAGACTCAAGACAAAGACTGGAAGGGAAAAAGTCCTCATGGAGCTATGGAGAAGCCCTTCTCCCGAGTGAGCAGTGGGGGTTTCCCACCTGGACATTGGCTGAGTAGGTCATCAGCCTCCAAATCACCCAGGCAGAGGCACTGCATGGTTGTTCTTATGGAGAAAGGCCTTTCCACAGGGCCTGCACCAGCATCCCAGCCAGGAGACACATGGGTACAGTGTTCCCATGTCCTACACTGGCTGCACATCCATCCCTGCCCCTCAGGTGGGGAAAAACGCAGGCAGGAGCCAGTAAATGAGCATTTACCCTCCTTAGTTATCCAGATGGGGAGAGGTAAGTGGAGACCGGGAGACTCTCACTTCAGTGAGGGGGGGATGGCAGTGAGTCCCCCAGGGAATGTGGGGAAACATCACACGAAGAGCATCAGCTCCCGAGTGGGTCTGGAACAGGAGACAGCACAGGGGAGAAGGCAAGAGCCAGCCTGGCTGGGAAGGACAAGCCCTGTTTCTCATGAGAAACATCAGAAAGCCACGTTTCCACCGCAGCCCAGAGCGGGAACGTGTTTGTACCCACAGCCAGCCCTGCAGAGCGGGATGACTGCTCCTCACCCGCCTCTGGAGCGCAGACACCTCTGATCTCGGTGGCGGAGCCGGCGTTTCCCAGCACCCCAGCAGTGACAGCAGTTGTGAGATGAGCTGGCCATTCACCTCACAGCAGCCGCTGCACCTCTGCTGGCAGCATGACTGGAGGCCACGGGGTGCTTCTGGGGTAAACTGGGCAGTTCAGGTGACACCAGCAGACCCTAAAAAGCCACAACTCCAGCCCCTGTGAGGTGATCAACCTCACAGGACACGGCAAACCTCAGGGTGGGCTGCTGCATCCCTCAGCCAGGGCTCCACATCCATCACACAGGCCCCACAGCAGGCAGTGCAGGCAGCACAGGCACCCGTGTCCACGGTGCCCAGACGCCACCCCAACCACAGCCAAACTTGCCCCAAATCTCAAGACACGTGGCAGTGCCTGGAGAGGGCACTGATGTACCAGGAACTTCCACTGCTTTGGCACAGCACCAGTGACTCCCAGGAGTTTTGTTTTGTTTCCTAAACCCAGTGACAGGATCCAAGGGAGCTGTGTGTTTAGGGGGGATATCAGGAAAGGTTCTTCCCCCAGAGGGTGCTGGGCACTGCCCAGGCTCCCCAGGGAATGGGCACGGCCCCGAGGCTGCCAAAGCTCCAGGAGCGTTTGGACAGCGCTGCCAGGGATGCCCAGGGTGGGGTTGTTGGGGTGTCTGTGCAGGGCTGGAGCTGGACTGGATGATCCTGTGGGTCCCTTCCAGCTCTGATATTCCATAACTCTGTGATTCTGTCTCAGCCCAGGTGATGCCATTCAGTTAAAGATCTCAGCTGTCACTAAGAAAAATGTTATGTTTCCAACCCAAGTGCAGGAAGGGGAAGTTTGAAAAGATCTTGGACCCTTTAAGTCTCTGAAACAAGGAGGAAAACAGGCAGAGCTCAAAAGTTTTAAAACCTCATAATTTTGCAGCCAGAACGCTGATCGCTGTGTCCTGCTGGGCCCTCAAACTTAACACAGGGATCATTTATCATCTGCTGCACGGACAAGTGAGGACCCTTGCAGAGGACAATTCGAGTTTTCCCTGACTGCAGGTTAAAAGATTCCTCCCTACTCTGCAAAAGAAATCTCTCAGAGTGCTTTTCATTGGATTTTTTTCTATTTTCAGAGAGCAGGGGGAAGTTCCACAATTTCCAAAAGGTCATATTTTCCCCTTTCAGCTATGAAAGCAGCTCTTTCAGCTGTATACACATGCAAAAATTCAGAAAGTGTATGTTGGTACAAGGTATTACCCACAAAGACACATTAGATTAAAACATAGATAAGCATCATCTGAATTTTAACCACATTTCCCTTGATTCACTACATTTTTTGAGTGAATGATACATGAAGATGTTCTCCAAGATGCCTTTAAAACACCCAAACATGGTCCTGTAAACTTCTAACCCATTTCTGTTGTTAACCTTCATTGAGCTTTGCCTCACCACCAAAAAAAAAAAAAAAAAAATCCAAAAAACCCATTAAAAAAACCAAACAAAAAACAAGAAAGAGGGAAAGACAGGAAATGAGCGGAAACAACCAGGTCTCAAAATGAGCAAAATTCAACTCAGGCTTGTTGGCAAGAATCCTATCGAGCTTGGTCCCAAAAGTGCAGGGCATTGTTGTGGTAGGGTGGTACCTTGTTATTGTTATTTGCCTGTTAGGGCTCATCCAGTTTATGAGAAATCACGACTGAAAAGTCGAGATGCACAAGCCACAGCCCTGAGATGTCTGACACGGAAAAGCAGAGGTGACACAGGCTGGAATGGGGACTCGTGAGGCTACAGCCGATCAGTGATAAACGATATACAAATTAGAAATGCATTTTTTCCTCAAAACACTGCAGGAAAGGTCTGAGAGAAGGTCCTGTGCCCCCAGTGACTGTGGCATCCCACCCACTCTGAGCTGCAGATAATGGTGCCACAAGTGGCACCATTGCTGGTTTCTTCTTTGCACCCCATCAAAAAAAAGGGGTTGGGCTCAGGAGTTGGCTTTGTCCTGTGCTCAGTCACTCCCAGAGAGGACATCAACCCTCAGAGCTCAGGAGCTCTCCTGCCACACCGATGTTATCAGGAACCATTTTAGCAGAGCTGGGAGGTCACTGCAGGGAGTTTTGCACTGCCAGCCCGTCCTTTTCCTATCTGGAAGCCTGTCCTTTTGGAATCCACTGCCACCCTGTCACCTCACTGCCCTGGAGGAGCTCCACAGTTGGAGTGGTGACGAATGCTTCAATACACACATTTTCTCTGTCATGAAAAAAGAGCCAGCACTCACCTTCAAGGCTCTCTAGAAGGCTCTAAATAACATTAGCAGAGGAGAAATAAACATCATCTTCAAATAAGAGAGCAAGGAGCCCTCCAGCCCACTGACATTTGAGGATTCAGACAGCAGGAGCAGAACTGCCATGAAAACTGTCCTCTCATGACATGGATGCTATTGGACCACTCACAGTAATTGTTAATAAAGACACATAGATTTCCTTAAAAATTATTTCCATGCTCACAGCTGTGTCAGCTGCAGCACTGTGGTCATTCCTGTGCCTGCAGCCAGCAGCAGAAGGGGCTTTTCCCTGGGAGGAGAGGAGACCAGAGCATCACAGAACCACACAATCCCAGGATGGGTCAGGTTGGAAGGGGCCACTGTGGGCTCATCTGGTGCCACCTCCCTGCTCCAGCAGGGCCATCCCAGGGCACAGAGCACAAGATTGTGTCCGGTCAGGTCTGGAATAACTCCAGTGAGGGACACTCCAGCCCTCTCTGGGCTCTGTTCAGGCTGGGCCCTGCCCAGGGCAGCAGTTCTGCCTCCTGTGCAGGGAATTGCTGGGCTCAGGCCCTGCCCAGGGCAGCAGTTCTGCCTCCTGTGCAGGGAATTGCTGGGCTCAGGCCCTGCCCGTGGCTCTGGTGCCGCTGCTGGGCCCCGGAGCAGAGCCTGGGCCCTGCCCTGAGCCCTCCCTGCAGCCAGGGACACCCAGGGCTCAGGGCCCCTCTCAGCTGGGGCTCCTCTGAGGCTGAGCAGCCCCAGCTCCCTCAGCCTTTCCTGGGCACGGGGATGCTCCAGGCCCTTCCTCAGCTGCGCAGCCTCCGCCGGCCCCGCTGCAGGAGCTCCCTGGCCCCACGTCCTGGGGATCCAGAGCTGGACACAGCACCCCAGAGGTGCCTCCAGGGCTGGGCAGAGGGGCAGGATCACATCCCTTAAGGGCACAGCAAAAGCAGTGGCCCTCCCAGGGCCCCAGAAGCACCCGAGGGGGCTGACCACAGACAGACACAGGCAGCAGCAGAGAGATGTGACATCTCTTCCTGTGCTGGACACGGATGGACATCAGTGATGCTGTCACAGTGGCGGGGTTGTGTCTCACAGCCCTGTCCAGAGGGACAGGAGCTCTCTGGGCACACAGAGCAAGAACTCAGGGAAGCAAAACTGCCTTCGAAACAGTGCTGGTTGATGGTAGAGGGAGCAGGTGGTTAGCCACCAAATCCTGCTCTGAAAAGCCACTGCCAGTGAAAGCATTCTTGATTTTTATCAATAATCCCAAACTAACAACTGAAAACTGAAAGTTTTGCTTTTAAAGCAAAGCTGTCATTGTTTCGGTTCCTGACAAAGCACCAAACATTTGCCAGGAGGGTTTCAACACAAATACCTTGGCCAGCATCTCATTTTCTAAGCCACTAACCATTTTCTGGTTGGAATGTCTGTCCAGGCTGCCCCAGAAGTGGCCAGTGTGGGGTTGGTTCTCTCCATCGAAAGCTGTGCTTGTCCACAGCTTCTGCCAGGAAGCAAAAGGGGACATCAAAACATCCTTGTGGTCCTGCTGGGAGGAGCTGCATAGCTGAGGTCTTAGAGGAGTCTGGATACCACGGCCCCTGGAGAGAGGGACGTGGAAAGGAGAGGAAGGAGATCTCCTCCATCTCCTTCCACACCTCAGGAGGGGAAGAACAGCTCTGTGGGAATGAGTGTAAGGAAGGACAGGGTCAGGAGCCACCTCCTCACCTGCAGAGTGAAGCTTTTAAGGAAATCAGCTTGCTGCTGGAATCCTTCTCATCAAACATGGATGAGACATGGAAAATGCAGTTATGTAGATCCCCAGGAAAGGGGGCCAGGACCTCACCAGGAAGAGGTTATTCGGTGTGTGAGTGCAGAAAGGGGGATGTAAGTTTTGAAGGCACTGAGTGCCAAAAGCATGGACAAAAAAAAGCAGGTGCTCATTGCAGAAAACCCAGCTGGGAATTCTCTCACAGCCAAGTGATGGAGGACAGAGAGGTCACAGAGCCTGAGCTGCGTTTGGGCTGTATTTCATTGCCCAGATCATCACACCTCTTGCAGGGAGGAGTGAGGCGTGACCAACACATGGATCCCACCCAGATCCTGCCAGGACCAGGCACTGGTGCTCCTCAGATGGCTCTGGCTCCTGTGCAGAGCTCCTGTGAGCCAGCCCAGCTGAGCAGGCATCCCCGTGGGAGACCTCACCAAAACCAGCTGGGCTGGGGCTTCCCTCTGCTCTGCCTTCCCACTCCAAACCATCCCCTTCCCAAGCACCATAGGACCATCACTTCCATTAGTGACCATTTCCAGAGATCAGCTGTGCTGTTTTCATGGAAATTCCTACATCACCAAATTGGCAATGGTCAAACATCACAGTAATTTTCACAGAGAACAATGCCTTTCAGGGTTTTCCAGATTATCACCCCAAGAAGGTTAAAACAGCACTCTCAGCAAGGAACTTACTCTTTACCCTCTGTGCTGGTTTAGCAAAAACCAGCATCAAACCTTGACAGCCTGTCACGAAATAAATCTGGGGACAGAGGCAGCCATCAGGGTTGTCACCCAAATGCCTCCAGATGTGACATACACTGTGTAGCAGCCCTAATCAGGGAATCCTAGCGTGGTTTGGGTCGGAACTGACCTTAAAGCTCCTCTTGTTCCAAACCTCTGCCATGGGCAGGGACACCTTCCACTAGTCCAGGTTGTTCCAACCTGGCCTTGGACACTTCCAGGGATGAGGCAGCCACAGCTTCTCTGGGCAGCCTGTGCCAGTGCTCCAAGTGGTTTTAGGGTATTTTAAAAGGCAAAACCGAGGTGAATGCTGGAGAAGTGCCTCCTCCAGATGTGCTCTGGTGCATCTCTGTGCTGTTCACACCACACCACAGAACGGTATCAGATTCTGCCATTCAGGCTCCTGGGTAAACCCCAGCCCGAGCCCAGACTGTCCCAGAGTGGCTGCTGGTGGTGCCCCACTTCCTCCCCTGTCCCTCCTCAAAACCTCAGGACAAAATTCCCTTTTCCCAAATGCCAGGGAAATCTCCCAGCAGCTCCAAACTGCCTCCCCCAGTCCTGTAGCCCCGTGTGGAATCAGACACTCCTGCACACAGTCCTTGTCTACAGCAGAGAAACAAACTTACCCCTGCCCTGACCTTTACCCAACAGCAGGAGATCCTTGTTCACTGACAAGCTGCAGTGACTTTGTTTTACATGACCATAAACTAGGGAATAAAATGTCACTGCCACCTGTGTTTCCAGAGAGCCACAGGAATTTTTTCTCATTGCTTCTCCCCACCTGTAAACTCAGCCCTTCTTATCAAACTCAGCCTTTCTAGCCAAACTCAGCCCTTCTTATCAAACTCAGCCTTTCCATCCAAACTCAGCCCTTCTTACCACACTCACCGTGCTCATGTGAAAGGTGAGGGATTCTCCCAGACATAACAACTATTGTGAACTTCAAAGTCCAAATCCCAGCTGAGCTGGAGCCACTAACCAAACTTCCCAGCCCCTTACCACTACATCTAAGGCTAAATAACCCTTCTTGTCCATTTTTTTTTCTTTGCAAGAACAGTAAATGATGCAGAAGAACCCTGTGCAGACACCCCTGACCCTCGTGGTGCAAGGAGCTGACAGCAGACAGACCCTCACCTCTGCCCTGAGGATCTGCTCCTTGGCTCTCATGATGAATTTATGTCACAGAAATTCTGCCTGTCCCCTCTTTGCCTACAGGCACCACTCACCTGAACACCTCCAAATCTGCAGGACAAAAATATCAAAGCCACATTCTCCATGGGAAAATCCTCTCTTGGATAAAGAAAATGAAGCTTCATTCACACAAGTGAGGCAGTTTTGGACTCGATCAATGCCAACTAATGTGGGTGCCACAAGTCCCCATACTAAAAACCAAGATACACTGATGCTAACTCAGTTTTATTTTTGCTTTCCCACTTGTCAAGATCCCAACAGCGAGCCAGACTCACGAACAATATTCAAACTCTACAAAGAACCTCAGTTCTTTGTGAACACAGTGCAAAAACTTCTGCATGGCCCAGTTTGGAAGAGACCTGGAGCAGGAGCATGGCTTAAAACCACATCACCTAAAGGAAGGCCAGAAACCAGGCAGCCCATCAGTTTTCTGTGCTTTCTGTCCAACTGTATTTTTCTCTTTTATTATGTTAGTCAGGTGCTAAGCAAATAAAATCAATTCTGAACTTATAAAAAGCAATTGGAAATGTCTAGTCTTTTATAGTGAAATCTCGACTGAAGCAGCCCACAGCACTTGGAGAAAAATCAATCATCATTTCCATCCTGCTACGTGTGCTACTAAAATTAAGAATTGATGTTCGGCTGCAAAGGAAAATTATTTCAAGAGAACCACCTTAGCACCAGTTTTCAGTGTTCATAAACCTCCTGTTTACGGCTCTTCTCACAGCAGACGAACTCCTACATCCCCCCATGAATTATAAATATTAATGAGGGATCCTGATTTACATACCGTTTCCATCTTAATGGACATCAAACTTGCAAGCAGGGCAACAGCACCACTTACGGTAATAGCAAGTAGTAAACATGTCCCCAGCCTAAAGAGGTCATAAACCAGTGTTAAACACCCTGTAACTGCAGCCTCTCCCATATCCACACCAAAGTTCAGATGACTTTGCCAGTAGCCTTTCCATAAAGACAGAAAGCCTGGAGTGAGGCATCTGAAGCAGCACTTAACTCTGCTGCAGCCTAAATATTTTAGCAACGTGCTCTGCCCATTTGGAAGCACCACTCCCTGCATCTTCTTTGATTTACTGCAGCCCAGCCTACGTAACTTGCATGATAGAACGTGCACACCACATTAATATCCCCCAGAACATGCCACAGCCACAGTGAAAGCCATCCCTTCCTCCAAACCATCTCCATCCCACCAGCTCTATTTATTAATGAGCACACAGCTGATTTCCACGCCACCAGCTGGAAGCTGCTGTTTCTCCAGCGCTCAGGGGCCGTGCAGCACCAGCAGCCCGGGCTGTGTGACACCCTGAGCACAGTGGTGTCCCCTCCAGCTCCCACCTGCCTTCCCACAGACTGTTCTCAGCCCATCTGTGGTGGGGTTTGTGGTGGCCACAAAAGTCACCTCGCTCCAGCGGGGTTTGTAATCGACCTGTGGCTCTCAGGAGGTGCCTGGGAGGAGGCAGCCCCATCTGCCCCCCAAATCCACCCACGGGAGGCTTGGCTGCCTAAAGAAGTGGTAAGGAGGGTGATGACCGCTGCAGCAAGCCCAGTTTTCCTAAGTTTTTCCCAACCAGTTTTGATCCAGCTGGCTGTTCCAGCCTTTGGTTTCTTGCCCATCAATCCCTGGATTCAGTCCCATTTACACCACCCTCTGTTCATCCCTTCTTTTGGTCTTTGACTAGTGCAATTAGCACCTGTGATGTTGCCTCCCCGAGCCCACCTCCTCCGTGGCCTCAGGGGCAGAGCATTCCCACCTTCCCTGATGCCAGGGTGGGGACACTGCACGGCTCTGCCTCTGTCTTGTCCTGCTTTTCTTAAATCTGTTTCAAAAAGATTGCAGTCAACTTTGAGAACTGAGTAACTGATTTTGATAGGAAAATTACTGTTCCAGTATACAGTAAATGGCAGTGCTCTAGAACACTGTTAAATCAGAGTCTGGGAAATGAACTTTAATAAAAAGCATTCCGGTAACACACTGTGACAGCTTTTAGTGAAATCAGCTCCAACAGTTTGATTCTCCCAGGAACACGGTGAGATATTCCAGCAGCCTTGAGCCATGGGATCAGCAAGCAGACACTTTTATGATAAATGGCCCCAGAAACCCAAATTACAGCTGCAGCAAATGAACAGTACGTTGAAATTACTCGGTGGCTTTTTGTCTGAGCCACCGCGCGGGTACCTGAGTGTGCACTGACACCTAGTGGGACACAGGCTAGGAGCAGAGGGGTGAACCGGGGTTATTTTATTAAAAAACCATAAACAGCCAGCCCTCCCTGATGCTAAACCTCCTCGTCCATGGTGGGGTGGTTGGAACTAAACGAATCTTTGGGGTTTTTCCCAGTGCAAATCATTCTATGAGTCTATAGATGCCGTGAGATGACAGTGTTGGCTTATTTGTGCCCCTCCCTCTCCTGCAAGCAAAGTGATTTAGTTTTGATTTCTAAATGCTGCACCTCTGCTACCCAAAGGGTTAATTCATCACTTCTCGTTTCTGCTCTCCCTGCTCGGGTCACCCCCTCCTCATCTATGGGCATAGGTGGGAAGAACAGCTGGGATTTGGTGTGGATCAATCCAAGTCTAAAGATGCAGGTGTAGGGAGAGCTCAGCTAATCACTCTGATGTTAAAATTCACCATTCTGGTTAAACTGCAGGGTGCCAAAATCAGCGTAACCACGCTGGGAGTGCAGGCTTGGCAGTCTTTCCTGGTGGGAGCCACAGCACTGACCACAGAATCCCAGACTGGTTTGGGGCAGAAGGGACCTTAAAGCTCCTCTCATTCCACCCCCTGCTATGGGCAGGTACATCTCCCACTAGCCCGGGGTGCTCCAAGCCCCGTCCAACCTGGCCTTGGACACTGCCAGGGATCCAGGGGCAGCCACAG
This sequence comes from Ifrita kowaldi, assembly GCA_013398055.1. NCBI lineage: Eukaryota > Metazoa > Chordata > Aves > Passeriformes > Cinclosomatidae > Ifrita > Ifrita kowaldi. The sequence goes on along the minus strand of VZRS01003581.1, from coordinate 79,827 downwards.
TGTCTCTGGGAAGTTGAGGATAGTCCCAGGGGACCAGGCTGCTTTGAGCCCCGGTGTCTTGGATCCACCTCTGCTCTGAGACAAGGGAACACCCCGGATTTGAAGCCCAGTTCCAGTGCGGGAGGCCGACACCACTCCAGGACTCCCCGCATGGATTCGGGCACTGCTTTCCAAACCAGGCGCTGCTGCATCACACAAACCTCACCCGGAGCTGGGTTTGAATAACGGCGAGAAACAGCACGAGGAAGCTTTGTCAGGAGAGATGCTTACAGGCCAGCAATCCCGCAATTGCTGCACGAATATTCTGGCCCATTTCCAGCCCCAGCTCCCGACGGGAACCGTGCCAGGCACCACGTCCTCGTCCCACACGGGGCAAGCACCTTCACGGGTACCAACACCTCATTTCTATGGGAGTGTCACAGCACTCGTTGTTTGTATTTTGGGGCTTGAGAGCAGCATCTGAAGCGCTGCCCGCTCCGCCACTGCCCTGCCCGCTCCTCCGGTGTCCTCCCACCCGCCCGGGAGGCTCTTTCCTGCTATTAAGACGGCGAGTTACAGCCTCCGGGGAGGTAACGCTTCTCTGCGAGCAGTTCCGGTGCTTCTTCCCGTACCCAGAGCCCCACAGCCCCGCCGAGGCGACAGCAACACCCCAAAAGCCACCAAAGCACGGCCGCTCCCTCCGCACACCTCGCACCGCCCCGGATGCGGTCGCGCCGCGCGCAGCGCTTCCGCCAGCGCGTGCGCCGAGCTCCCGCCGCTCCCATTGGCTGGAGGGGGCGGCGGGGAGGGGCCTGGAGGCGGAGACTTCTGCCATTGGCTGGCAGGCGCGGTGGGGCGGGGCCAGGGCGTCCCTGAGGGCGCTCGGGGAAGGGGCTCCGGGAGGGAGCGGGGAGCGCGTCCCGGTGAGGGACCCGGGTGAGGGACCCGGCCATGCGAGGGCCCGCCGCAGCCATGCAGCGCTTCCTCGGCCCGCTGCTGTGCCTCTGGGCGCTGCGGCTGCCGGCGGGCACCGGCACGGTCGCCCGCGGGCTGGACGTCGCTTCTTACCGGTGAGTACGGAGCGGGCGGTGCGGGGCCCGTCCGGGCCGGGGCTGAGCGCGCCGTGCTTGTGCCGCAGGGAGCGGGTGCGTGCCATGTTCTACCACGCCTACGAGCACTACCTGGAGAGCGCCTTCCCTTACGACGAGCTGCGGCCGCTGACGTGCGACGGGCAGGACACCTGGGGCAGGTAAGGGCTGTCCCAGGAATGGGAATGGGAATGGGGATGGGCCGCCCCCCTCCGCCGGGTCTCACCTTGCTTCTCTCCTCCGCAGCTTCTCCCTGACCCTGATCGACGCCCTGGACACTCTGCTGGTGAGTAGGAGCCAGCCCTGAGTGCCCACAGCCTGCTCAAGGCCCCTGTGAGCCACCTGTACACCTGAATTTTACGTGGTGGTGCCAAAAGTCAGTTATTCATTGACCTGAGAACTTTGCATTTCCCTTTGTGTCACCCCTGGGAGGCAGGTGGCAGTGCCCCATTCCTGACACCCTCTGGAATAAAGAGCTAAGGTGTGTGAAGAAAGCATTTTGAACCAAGATGAAACTGCCAGTCAGTTTTTTAGTAATATCTGTAATTAATGATTTCACAAAATAGTAAAACCAAACTAAAATCAGCCCCAAATATTGAGCTGCTCTTTGTTTTCCTGTGAACTCTAAGCCTGATTCTCTGTTTCCCTGCAGATCTTGGGAAATGTTTCCGAGTTCCAGCGAGTTGTCAGTGTGCTGCAGGAGGGGGTGGACTTCGATATTGATGTCAACGCATCTGTCTTTGAAACAAACATTCGAGGTGAAGTGGGGTTTTCTGTGGGGTTTCAATTGGGTTTCCCTTCTGTACGAGTGTCACAGGTGGTGGTGAGGAGGTAGTCAAGAGGGAATTTGGGATGCAGAGTAACAGGACACATAAACAGAGAGAAAAATCCCAAACAAATGTCACTTCCTTTTAGTCTTTGCACATCCCTTTTTGCTTCCTGTCTCAACACAAGCAGAAGTAGACGTGGCACTTTCAGTATTCTGGCGTGAGGTTTTCAGCTTTGTAATAAATGTATTTTTCACTGAAAGAATACAGATTTTATCCTGTCATCTTTTGCTTACTGTTTTGGATTAGAGATTATTAATTTCTAGGGTTAGTCTTTTTTTTTTTCTTGAAAATCACAAAAGCCTTTGGAATCTCGAACTGGGTTGGATGCCTGACTGCTTCAGGGCCATCCAACTAAAAGACACTGTCAGGGCACAAAACTGTCAGTTGTGCTTTTGTTGTCCATCCTGTTAAATATTGCTGAGCCAATTTTTGCAGCAGTGTAATTTCTCTGTGGTTGTTATGTGACCATAGACAAGCCTGTGAAATAACTAATACTAGCTAATATAGCTGTATTAGCTATATAAGTAATAGCTAATAGCTAAATATAGCTAATAACTCACAGCTGCTGTTAGTCACATGAAAATTCTTGACTCTGGCCTAGACAGTTATCTCCAAGGAGCTTAAGAACTTTACACAAATAAATGTATTAAGTTGTTTGGAAGAAATGAAGCAGAATTCCTCTCGTAAAGGTTTGTGTTCATTATACTGGTGTATAATATCATATATAATTGATTGTGATAGTCGTCAGGGCAGTGCAGGCATAGTAGGGCAAGTAGGACCTGATGCTTCTAAAATAACAGAAGAAAGATATCGTAGAATCAGAGAGTGGTTTGGGTGGGAAAGCACCTTAAAGATCATCCATTCCACCCCCTGCCACAGGCAGGGACACTTTCCACTGTCCCACTTTATTCCAAGCCCCATCCAACCTGGCCTTGGACACTTCCAGAGTTGGGGCAGCCACAGCTTCTCTGGGCACCCTGTGCCAGGGCCTCCCACCCTCACAGGGAAGAATTTCTTCCCAATATCCAATTTAACCCTGTCAGAGGGTCAATTTGAAACCGTCACCCCTTGTCCTGTCACTCCACATGTTTCTGCTGCCCTGCGAACAAGCAGAAACAAATCTCTCTTCTTTTGTGACATTTGAATTAGGCTGGTAAGGATGAGCCATGTCACTTTTTCCCCCCTAAACCATGCCTCTGATAAAGATGAGTGTAACTGGTGTGAGATTTCATTCTTCCCACATGGTGTAATGGATTCTGATGTGCCCTTGCAGTGGTGGGAGGGCTCCTCTCTGCTCACCTGCTCTCCAGGAAGGCTGGAGTTGAAGTCGAGGCGGGCTGGCCGTGCTCGGGGCCTCTCCTGAGGATGGCTGAGGAAGCAGCTCGCAAACTGCTGCCAGGTGAGCCCCTGTCTGCTTTGTGTCACTGTGCTGGGGGTCATGAGCTGGCTGCTGCCTGTGATGGGAGATGCACTGCTTGATGAGCCAGCTCATAAACCAGTCCTGTGTTCGCTGAGCTCCAAGCAAGTTTGGTTTGCAGGGAAGATGTGGTTGTGTGTGTGCATGCCAAGTGCTGTGTGTGCGTAACACATCAGTGTGTTTGTTGCTTGTTGAGGGGAAATATATTTAATATAAATAATAAATAAAGGCTGTGAGACAGCAGCTTGTAAAGACAAGAAGATACTGCCTTATGTGCTCTTTGTGGGCTGCAGCTGGGCTGTGTGCCCTCGTGACATGGCTCTGTTCCCTTGTGTGCACCCATGGAGTGATCACAGCCTCAGGGTTTCCCTTTGCTGTCCAGTGTGGTTAGTGACTACCTTACCTGTGCTGTAAAAAAATGTGGGGATGCAGTCTGCTGCTCTGGCAAGGTGGGATATCTCCAGGACCTTCCTGGGACTGTGTACCTTGGGATACCCTCTCTGCCTGTCCCAGGATCACACTCTACTTCTCCTTTTGTTCTCTGCAGTTACTCCAGACCCACTTCCTGCCCATGGGCAGTGGGATGTGAGGCACATGTTTGCTTGAGAGTCTGTTAAACACAACACTGAGCACTCCAGTGACCCCGAAATTCTGTGTTTCAGCTTTCCAGACCCCAACTGGGATGCCCTATGGCACAGTGAACCTGCTGCATGGAGTAAACCCTGGGGAGACCCCAGTCACCTGCACTGCTGGAATTGGCACATTTATAGTGGAGTTTGCCACCTTAAGCCACCTTACTGGTGACCCAGTGTTTGAGGATGTTGCCAGGAAGGCTTTGAAGGCACTATGGAAAAATCGCTCAGATATTGGGCTGGTGAGTGAGGAATGGATTTGGAACGTGCTGGGCTGCTTTTTGTGTAGTTTTGTGGATGCAATTCTAAGCATAAAAAAGCCTCAACAGAGAGGAGACAGAATTAGATAAATAACCACAGTGCTCACAACTGGGCTGAAGGCTCGTGTTTGACATTGTTCCTGACACCTGCAGCATCCACATCTCTGCTTTACTGCAGCAGCCCAACATTATCCCATTGTTCTGGTCCATGCCAGATGTGCTTGGGAGACAAATGCCTCCTGCTGGGTGCTGCAGCTTTTGTGAGAGCAGCTGTAGCAGATTAAATGAAAGGACTGTCTGATGCCTGGTGGGACAAAGGCCTAGGGAAGAGAACAAGAGCATGGCAAGTGCACTGAGATATTACCAGCCTGTACAGCTCTGGGGTTCAGGAATATCTGTAGCTGGGAGCATTATCTCTGTGTTCACTGTCTCCTGCTCTTTTCTGTTGCTGCTTTTTTAACTTCTGTGAACTCTTGGTGTTGCATATGTGAAGTGAAACAGATTGATTTATACCCTGTATTTATTGCAACAAATCATTCACAGGCTGTATGAAGAAATGTTTCCCTTTGTTTGCTTTGGGATTTATTTATTTTTGATTTCTACTCCAAATCCTCAATCATTACTGGCTTTTTTTCATGTTTACTAAGAAAGACATGATTGTGTATTTAATTCTCCATCAGCTGGGTTTGTTCACAGGCTGAAGAGTGCCAGCATCTATTTAAATATTAACATGGCAGCTCTTGTGCCGTTGACATTCTTGGTCTCTGTCTCTATATGTGCACCTCTCCATCCCTCTGTACTCTTTTGTAAGAACAGAATTAGGACCAGACACTTCATGTTGAAATTGTGCATTTTTACAGTAGCATTATAGTGTGTTGTTTTGGCCAGTGAAACATTGATATTGGAAGCATAAAATGCTTATTATATATATATAAAAATAAATGTGTTATGTAATGGAGAAAATGCTGGTTGGACTGGACATTGTACATCTGTGAAACTGATGGTCTGATAAAAGGAGCAGGATTTCTTGTGTCACTTCAACTCCCTCTCTCCTCCTCCTTCCCTCCTTCCAGGTGGGGAACCACATTGATGTGATCACTGCCAAGTGGGTGGCCCAGGATGCTGGGATTGGGGCAGGGGTGGACTCCTACTTTGAATACCTGGTTAAAGGAGCCATCCTCCTGCAGGACAAGGAGCTGATGTCCATGTTTTTGGGTGAGTGTTTGTTTTCTGTGGGAAGGGGCCCAGCACCTGTGGCAAGAGGAGATGAAGGATCTCATGGGGCACATTCAAGACTGTTCCTGAATCCTTTGCTGTAATACTTTTGAACAGTCTGTGATAACAGAGTTACCAAAGTGAGCGCCCTGAGAAGTCATTTAACATGGCTCAAGTGAAAAAGGGGCTTCTCTCATTCTTGAAAATCAGCTTTTTTTTTTTTTTTTTTTGGTTACATATGGCTTACCTACCCATCTGTTTCTTTACAGAATATAACAAAGCTATCAAGAACTACACCAAGTTTGATGACTGGTACCTGTGGGTTCAGATGTACAAAGGAACGGTGTCCATGCCTGTGTTCCAGTCCCTGGAGGCCTATTGGCCAGGCCTGCAGGTAAGAGCTGTCATAGCAGCAGCATCTGGTGATTCTGTTCATCTGTCAGGGCTTGGTCTTCAGGAAAAAAGTTACAAATATAACCCTCATCTGTGCAGGTTTAAAAGTTTGCTTTGATCTCTGGTGAAATCTGCAGTAGCCTCAGCCTATAGAAGATGATGTTGAAGAAAATGTTGATTTTATTTACAGTCTATAAAAAAAAGTGTCCCATTCAGCATGATGGGAGGGCAGTTTTGTTGTAGCAAACTCCACTGACAGTGGTCCCATAATCCAGATGGGAATGCGAGGAAAAAGAAACTGACACCTCTTTTTCTGTCACCTCACAAATGTTTTATTTGTGTGGATTTTTTCCCATCAAGAGCTTTGCTTTCTCATCAGTCTTCATGTTTGGGCTGAGACTTTGTTATCTTCCCTAAGAGACTGGATGCTGGGATTGACTAAACATTTGACTGAAGAAACACGGCCTTCTTTAAAAAAAATCAGAGACTTCATATTATTTCAGGTGTGGGGATGTGATCCAAAAGAAAAGCAGCATTTTCAGTCTTACCTGTTCTTAAGGTATCCTGCCCCAGTATCAGTTACACCATTCAGACCTTCTGAAATACCTATTTCTGTCACTGGCTATTTCCTTGCCTGTAGGAATGTTATTGCATCAATTCCTGTGCTGGTTTTTCTTCACTGCCGTGGTTTTTGCTCATTGTTTCCTGTCTCTCAGAGCCTCATTGGGGATGTGGATAATGCCATGCGGACCTTCCTCAACTATTACACGGTCTGGAAGCAGTTTGGGGGCCTGCCTGAGTTCTACAACATTCCCCAGGGATACACAGTGGACAAGAGGGAAGGATATCCACTCAGGCCTGGTAAACAGAACTGAAATTAAATGGACATGGACTCTTGCTTTAGCCCTGGTGGGGAGATCAAATGTTAGCAACATCTGCCCTCCACAATTTCCTCCCCAGTTTTGCTCTGACTCAGTTCCTGTGTGGATTTTAGCAGGGATTTCCAGAGTCAGAGCTGCGCATTTTGTTTTCCCCCACTCACAAAGGCAGGAAGGAAACAGGAAGCAAACCATAGTGTTAGTATAGAAAGGTGGCCTGGTAATGAATTTTGTTCACAGTGTGAGATTTGACATGTTTAAGTGTTAGATTGTCTGGCAGGGGGTGTTTCAGTCACGTGAAATGCTTAAGGGACTGCTCGTGTCTTTTAAATCTAGGAAGTGAAAGTGAGTGTGAATAGACCACTCCAGTTCTGCTTGAGTTCCAGAAATAAACTCATTCTAGTTGCACTAGTAAAGCTCAACATCTAGGAGGGATTCTGTGTTGTCTGTGATACTGTAATTAAACTCTCTCTCTTTTTTTCTGATTTTTTACAACTCTGACCAAAAAAAGAAATTTAACCTGATTATTTGGTCCATAAATGTAAATGAGAATAATTAATTTCCTTTTGGTCTGAGTGTTCAGGTGACATCCACACTGGACAAATCTACTAAAAATACTCATCAGCATTAACTGTTAAAGATATTACAGTATAAACACCTGTTTCTTTAGTAAATAAACACAGCATGGTGCTTATGTTGTCTCTATAGAGTATTTCCACTGTATTGTTTAAAAACTGTATTTTGAGGGTTGAATTTCTTGTTTGTAATCCTTTCCAGAAGCTTTTTTTTTAACTTTGACAACTGAGTATTAATCTTTTTGTCTCTTGCTCCTCTCCCACTCGCTGAATGTGGGAGGGAGCATTAGTCACTCTTACCTGAGCTGCTGCAGGCTGGTTAGAGGGAATTTCTTTGTAGCACGTCCTTAGGAAAAGCAAATCTGTGCTTGGAACCAGAGGAAACACAAGGCAAGCCAGGCTGTTCACCTGATCATGCTGAAATATTTTTAAATGAGTTCAGGGAATAGCTCATCTTCCCTGTGTGTATGGTTTGATAATCTTTGTGCTGGCAAATGTTTGGGTGTCTTGCAGAGCTGATTGAGAGCGCGATGTACTTGTACCGTGCCACGAGAGACCCCACACTCCTGGAGCTGGGCAGAGATGCAGTGGAGTCCATAGAGAAAATCAGCAAGGTGGACTGTGGGTTTGCAACTGTGAGTGCTAAATCATCTGCCATGTCAGCTAAAGGGCTGCTAAAAATCAGCTTTCAGAAGGTGTTCTCATGAGTGATGCTTTGCCATTGAGTCAAGCGATCGCTTTGGGCAAAACATGACTTGTTTTCCAACAAGCCCCTTGTATTTCTCTGTGAAGCTGCTCTGGTAACTGCTGCTCGTGCTTCTGGTCATAGCTTCCCTCACAGTGGGCCAAATTCTGTCATGGGCTGTTGCACCAGAGCCCAAAACATGGGAAAGCACCAGAAGCTTCTGCATTTCTAGTAGGTGCTGCAGCTGAGCAGGAAGGCTCTCATGCAGGCTCCTCCTGCCAGCTGGGTGATTCTGCTTTCCCTTGAAAATCTGGTCAAACACACAAGAAGTGCAGTGAGTGATTTCTATAAAGTTATTTAATAGAGGATTTCAAACATACTATCAAGCTCTATTTGACAAAAAACTTTTTAAAAATATTGGGAGTAAGTAGGTGAAAGCCTTATGATTTTTTTTCTTTAGCAAGGAAATGATGGGAAGCTCTTCTCCTTGGCCAGACTGAACTGAGGGCAGGTTTAAAGGTTAGGAAGAAATTCTTCCCTGTGAGGGTGGGGAGGTGCTGGTACAGGCTGTACAGAGAAGCTGTGGCTGCCCCATCTTTGGGAGTGTTCAAGGCTGGGCTGATGGGGCTTGGAGCAGCCTGGGAGGGTGGAAGGTGTCCCTGCCCATGGCAGGAGGTGGCATTGGATGGGCTTTAAGGTCCCTTCCAACCCAAACCATTCTATGATAAGATACAGGGTGAGTTGGTGTCATACTGCGCTGTTTAACTGAAATTAATTCCAAGTTGGTTTTATTTTTCTCCCTCAATTCATAACTAACTGATTTTGATGTAACTGTAACCCACTTCTCTTGTAGATCAAAGACTTGAGGGACCACAGGCTGGATAATCGCATGGAATCCTTCTTCTTGGCTGAAACAGTCAAATACTTGTACCTGCTGTTTGACCCAGACAACTTCATCCACAATGATGGCTCAGACTTTGATGTGGTGGTTACACCATATGGGGAATGTGTCCTCAATGCTGGAGGGTACATCTTCAACACCGAGGCTCATCCCATCGACCCTGCTGCCCTGCACTGCTGTAGGAAGCGCAAGGAGGAGCAGTGGGAGGTGGAAGACTTGATGAGGGAATTCTACTCACGGAAGAAAACCAAAAAATTCACTTTAAAAAGAGCTCCTGACCACCGTGAAGGGGAAAATGCAAAAGACCCTGAAGATGCCTCTTCGGAGAAAGCTGGAGAGAAGAGAAACTTTAAGAAAAGCTCACACTCCCTCCTGAGCTGCCCCAGTCAATCTTTTAACTCCAAGCTTGCAGTACTCGGACAGGTCTTCCTAGATAACACCTGATCCCCTTTGCACCATCAGTTTAAATTATTGAACTTGTTTCAGATTCTGGGAATATATTTTTATAGTTTCATAATGGAAAGTGTTGTACCTCACAATGTGAATTGTATTATGAAGTGAAACAACTTCCCATTAAATTCTGCTACTGCTCCTTTGTAAGCCATGACTCAGATACCAGCTGGTAATGCTGTTGAGCTGCTGATCTCTGAGCAGTTGGTTGCCTGAGTATCAAGCAGGTGTCCAGAAAGAGAAAGAAAGGCCTACATGTTAAATGTACCTTTTTTTATTGCATTTTGTGAGTTTTACAGGCTTACAGAAAGACTCCAGCTTATTTTGGTCTATAAAAATGACCCTGAGTTGCTTGTCACAAGGGAAAAAGCAGGAATTACTGTGGCTTCACTACAACTCTCTGTGTGCTCTATCTTTTATCTCTGGCCACTTTATAAGCATGTAGTTCATGTGGAAAAATTGCTGGCTAGTGGAGAGAACCTGTTGATTTCGAGGTGAAGGCTCAGATTTGTACCTCTGGCAGGTCTGTTGGGCATGAAGGATGGCATGGGAGGAGAGGAGCACTTGGAACATGGAAAAGTGCTCAGTCCCCCTGATTCAGGTCAGTGTGGGTCAGTACCTCCTGCCTGAAAACCACTTCAGTAAATGTCCAGGTAATGCCTGGACAAAAAACTGAGCTGGAGGGTGGACTAGGAAATGTTGGATTGATTCTGCAGTGTAACTTGCTTTCTTTTTAAAGAATCTAACATGCTTACCTTTTATTTCCCCATTTCCTTCTTCTTTTTAACTTCCCTTTGGGCCCCACTTATTTCAGTGCACCTCAGTGCAGCCATCCCCAGGATGCCCCAGCTGAGCTGAACACGAGCCATGCACAAGGCTTGGGTGGAAGGGGACTCAGCCCAGGCTGAAACTGCAGCTCTGCCTTGGTGCAGGAGGCAGATGAACCTCTCAGTGCTCAACTGACTGGGCTAATCCAAGCCTTTAAATACATTGTTAGTGTCTTTGCAACAGGTGTGTGCAGTGACCAGGAAAGGAGGAATCAGTAGTGTGACCAAGAGGTTTTCTTTCTAAAAGGGAAAACAAAAAGAGGGGGGCAGAAAAGTGATGGACTTTCTTCAAGCCTGTTGGAAAGTGAGGAGGCTGGAGCAAGCTACACATAAGCTACAGTCATTTGAGTGGGCTAGAGGTACAGGATAAATAAATTCCCTGTGGACAGGGAAATACTGAAATACAACTGAACCAGTACCTGCTCTGTGCTGCCGTGTGGTTGCCTTGAGAAGGTATTTTTTTTTTTATTGTTTTGACCTGTTCTAGTGCTGTAAAGTTAAATAAAATTTCCATTTTATCCTTTGGGGTAGAAATCCTGTTCCAGTTGTTAATGAACTATGGTAAGAGACACTTGCAGTGTTGGACAGGCATACTGGAAGGACTGGTAACCCGCAGAGGTTCTAGTTCTATCCTTCTTTCCCATGGCAGCCAGGACAGCTGCTGACCAGGAATTCTGCATTGCCACAGCTCTTGCAGCTCTACTGAGAGAGGAGCCCCCTAAAACAGGCATTGTTGGACAACAATGGAGCTCTTCGTAGTGGCTCCTCATTGTCACCACAGGTTATCTTTTTATTTTCCAGCTCTTCATTGTTTAATCTGCAGAAAACAAACCTCAGGCCTTCTCTAACAGCTTTACTCAGTGCTTGGTCAGATCCTGAATCTCTCTCAGCATTGTCCCACCTGTGAGGTAGAGGAAAATAAAGGACATAGTGGGGCAAGGGGCAGATCTCTCTGAATCATTAGATCCCTCCTGACCAGGGTATTTTGGTACCCTCATCCAAGAACTTCCAGCAGCAGAACCAAGGCGCTGTAGCCTTGGGAGATGAGATTGTTCCTCGGCACCTCTGGAGCTGAGAGAACTCACTCATCTGTCCATGGCTATTGTGAGTAATTAGATGGATCTTGATTAGATTCACAGGTTCTCCTGAGTTGGAAGGCACCCACATGGATGATCGAGTCCAACTCCAAGCCAAGGGCCCAGACAGGAACTGAAACTTAATATTATGACCGAGCTAATCTCATCTTAGTGCTATGGTCTGGGTGACTCAGAATAACAGGACAGCCTCAGCTGTCCTTGTTCCAGTGTTGCTCCATCTTACAAAGCCTTTATTTTAACAAAAACGAACTCTGGTCGGAGTTCTCGGTGAGCCTTTCTTTACACGGAAAACCGTGTGGCTGGGCCTTGCTGAGGGAAATAAAGGTACCGCAGTGGACATAAGGGTATCCCGATGGAAACGCGGCGGGAGCGGGCGGGAGGCAGGGCCGCGGGGAGCAGCAGCGCGGAGGGGCCGCGGCGTTTATCCCTGTC
>VZRS01003581.1:46200-68119 GCA_013398055.1 Ifrita kowaldi | reverse complement strand
CCCCCCGCCATGTTGGCCGGGCGCTGTTCCCCGCGGCTGCGCGCAGGGCGGAGCGGGCCGAGGGGAGGGTTCGGTGTTTGTGTCCCCAGCGCGGAGGCCATGGCGGCCGTGGCGGGGGGCGGCACCGGGCCCGGCTCCGGCGGGACCCGCGCCGCGACCACCAACATCTTGGCACAGCTGCGGCACGGGCAGCTCAGCGGCCGCGGGCTGACTCGCGGGGCGCAGGTAACACGTGGGACCCGGGCCGGGGGGGCGAACCGGGGAGGGCCGCGGGGCCTGGGGGACCCGTGGGGTTCGGGGCCGGGGGTGCAGCGCCTCCCGGCCGGGCCTCTCGCGGAGCTGCATGGCCGAGGAGAGCCCGGCTGGCCTAGCGGGGCCTGCTCGGGGAGAACGGCCGCTCCCAGCCCGGGCTCGGCGCTGCGGAGCTCCCCGGAGGTGCTCGGGCTTTGCCCCGGTGCCGGAGGGGCGTCCCCGCGGCATCGCGCGGGGCGGCACAAGGGTGTCCCGGTGCCTCCGTGCTCCGTATCGCGGCTCCCCGGCCTCAGCCGGGCTGCAGCAGCACCGCGGGGCAGCACAGGCGTTTGCCCAGCCGTTCTCCGCCTCTTCGGTCGGTGTGGCCTTCCCTGCAAAGAAAGGAAGCTCTGCCTGGGACTGTAACAATGCAGCATCGAAATTTAAACGTATTTCCTGGACAAAGGCAGCCTCGTGGTATTAGGGCTTAGGAGACATTTTAGCTCTGTAACGCAGGTGGTTTCATGAGAAACTGCTCCAGGTCTGCTTCTTATTTGTCATCTTTCCCAGTTGATGATGCTGGGAAATACCAAGGAATGAAATCAGCTCCTTACCTCGGGCCTGTTCCTGTCGTGTGCTGATGTTGGCTTTTTTTGAGAAGCTGCTCAAGGATAATGGACTATTAATTTCTTTTTTATGGAAAATAATTGGGATTTTTCTTGCAGATGAAATGCAAAATGGTGCAAAGACGGAAAATGAAACATGCGATAAAGAACTTGCATTCAGGTGCTGATAATCTCTTAAAACGTATTTTAAGAGAGGTCAGATGGAATAAAAAATGGCATTTCTCTAACTTACTAGTGCAGACAACAGCATTTTGCTTGATAAACAAGGATTCTGAGCAATTATTAAGAGAAAATTTGTTCATCATGAATGGCTGTGCCTCATTCTGTAGCAGAGAGGTAAAAAAACAGGGTTTTTTTTACAGCTCTTTTGTCCTTATTTTGCTGCTTCCTCAGCTACTGGTTTGGTTAATCCTTAAGAAGAGCCAGTAATTTGCATGAATATAAACCTGTAGTGACCCTTCTGAAGGAAGTTATTTCCTTGGGATTGTTTTAGGAGTGGATTTCCTGTGGCATGTGGACAAACTTTGTCTCACTGCCTTACCTGTCTACTTCTGCACTCTTTTCTTTCATGCACCTCCTCAGCCACTGCAATTTCAGTCAGGTAAACCTGTACCAACCTTATGCACCTCTGTTGTCTGTAGGATGGTGTTTCCACCTCTGGGCTTTGATTTGCTTGAAAAAATCAGTGGTACTGCTTTCATTTTGGGCTTTTAAGATTTTACAGCAATCAAGGAAGCTTCTGCTGGTTGCATCCTCCTTATAATGCCCAAGAATGAGGTGGGCTTTTGTTGCTGGGGCTTTGTTTTGTTTTGTTTTGTTTCACTTGAAAAATTTTGGCGTCCTTGTGCTGCCCTGAGAGTTAAAGCTTGGGCACACAGAGCTCCCAGCACTTCATAAGTGCTGTAGGAGGATGTTTTAAATCATTTTGTATGAGAGCATGGGTGCCAGTACAAGGGTAAACGGCTTCCCAGTGCCCGAGGGCAGGGTTAGGTGGGATATTGGGAAGAAATTCTTCCCTGTGAGGGTGGGGAGGCCCTGGCACAGGGTGCCCAGAGAAGCTGTGGCTGCCCCTGGATCGCTGGCAGTGCCCAAGGCCAGGCTGGACGGGGCTTGGAGCAACCTGGGACAGTGGAAGGTGTCCCTGCCCATGGCAGGGGTGGGACTGGATGGGCTTTAAGGTCCCTCCCAATCCAAACCATTCTGTGATTCCCTTGGACTAAGGTAGGGGGGAAAAACAACTCCCTGAATGATTTTGAACTTTATGAATTCCATGTCTCTGTGCTTTTACCTTGAATCAATTTTTTGTTTGTAGATGATCTAAATATAAAACACTTTGATGTAACTTTTAAAGAAGCACAACACGGTTTTGGCTGCTTTCTTTTTTTTTTAAGTTCTATTTTGTAGCAAAACATTCCCAGTTTTCCTGCAGTTGACTCCTCAGAGGCAGCGTGGGAGCCCTTGCTTACATTTCTCGACAGATTTGCTCCTGAAAAGCCTGAGAGCGGGTCAAGTTGCTGTGTTGAGGTCTAGAGCAAGTCATGAGAGTGTCCTTGAAGCTCTTTCTAGCTGTCTTTTGGAAGGAAGTTTTGGGTCATTTGCTGCCTGGACTGCACTGCTGGTGTCCTGTGGGAAGGGGAAACCCTTCACAAGGTGTTAATTCAGAGAGATGGGGGAACACAGTTCTGTGCTGGGGTGCCTGCCATGGGCAGCAGTGGCATTTATCCTTGAACAAAGCTTTGTGTACTATTCTTAGGTGATCTCAAGATCCATTTTTGTATGAGGAAAGTAGGGGCTTAGCTGTGAGCTGGGAAGGATCACCGTTGACAGGCCTGCATCTGAAAATTCATCACTCTGATCTTGCAGGGACATAAAAGCATTTTTGATGGCAGCAGCCCCCTGAATATCTGGCAGTTTTGAGGTCAGCTGAGGCTCTGAAATCTGGATCCCTGCTTGTTCCTGCTGTGCACACCTACCCTGAGCCTTCGGCTTCCTTGCCAGTTGGTGTCTTGCTTTATTATTAATAATAAATTATTCAGAGAAAGGCAACAGAGCTGGAGAGTCAGGCATATGAGGAGTGGCAGAGGGAGCTGGGAAAGGGGCTCAGCCTGGAGAAAAGGAGGCTCCAGAGGGAACTTCTGGCTCTCCACAGCTCCCTGACAGGAAGGGGCAGCCAGGTGCGGGTTGGGCTCTGCTCCCAGGGAACAGGATGAGAGGAAATGGCCTCAAGCTGCACCAGCGGAGGTTCAGGCTGGACATCAGCAGGAATTTCTTCCTGGAAAGGGTTGTCAGACATTGGAAAGGGCAGCCCAGGGAGATGGTGGCATGCCTGGAGATGTCCAGGAAACAACTGGACATGGCACTCCGTGCTCTGGGCTGGGTGGCAAGGTGGGGATCGGTCACAGGTTGGACTCTATGGTCTTGGAGGTCTTTTCCAATCTAAATGGTTCTGTGATAAGAAGTTGATTAGCTAAAGCAGATTACAGTAGATACTACCATTATTTGTTCCTGTATCTGTTTCATCCACATTGCTGGCATCAGCTGCTGCCCTGCACACAAGCCTCAGTGTTGGTATCAGATTGCATAACCTTGGATCAGGATTTGCCCTGCCCTGAGCACAGAGCCAGTGCAAGGGGCTTTGCAGGTGCTGGTGAACCAGCAGCGGAGCAGCTTTCCAAAAATGACACATTTCTAATAAGGAAGAATATGGGTTGTGAGGGGCCTGGTGTGTTGTCCATGCTGTGCCATGGATCCCAGGCTCTGGAACAAGGTTTGTGCTGCTGTTCCTTGAAAGCCAAGAGCACTCTGGCTCGGCTGATCAACTCAAATTCCCTCAGCAAGAGGGTACACACTTCATCTGCTGCAAGCCAGCTGTGAACAACGTGGATATGGCGTGAAACCAGAAGATTTTAGGTGCAGCTCTGGGAATCCCTGTAGACAGAGCAGTGTAATAATGGACTAACAGGGATTTGTTGGCAAACCTACGTGCTCCTGGTGCAGTCCCAAGAGCTGAGCGTCAGCACTGGTCTCACCCTGACAGGATTGCCAAGGCTTAGCTGAAACAATTAGAATGGAAAAAAAGAGTCCATTTTTCCAGCTGTATTTCATGCTTTGCTATCCCTAGGAGCAGACACTTCCCTTAGCAGGATAGTCCGTATCCATTCTAAAAAAAGCTCTGTGGAAGGAAAACATTTTCTTCCTCAGACATCCAGATTTCCACCTCCTGCCATTGCGGGTTATCAGCAGGAATAGCTTCCTAACCCTGAGAAAAGATTTTGGTTTTGAGTCAGTTTTTTGTTTCCTCCTTACAACAGCACCAACAAAACAACATTCACGTGAATATAATCCACTTGAGTAGCTCTAATTGTGTGGGTGTTAGCAGGCTTAGGCCTCTTCAGGGGAGGACAGTGAGTGAATGTTGGAAAGCCTGGATGTGCTTTTATTATGTAACAGGACCAGAGCTCTGTCATGCACTAGAAATGCTCGAAAAGTGGCTGTGTTGGACTTAAGCTGTGTTGGTGTCTGATTTTTTTGTGTGGCTAAAGATGAATGAGAAGAAAAATGTAGGCATGATACTCTTTGTCCCTGTGCTTTTTCTTAGATAACCCTACAGATTTTGTTTTCTTTCAAAATGAATTAAAGAAGAAACTTAGAAAGTTCCAAGGAAAAGTAATAACTGAGAAGTAATATAATTTTAATGTAATTATATATATTAGTTGGTTTATTTTTCTCTGTAAGATCAGCAAAGCAAGCATTAGTAGCTCTGTTCTGATCTGGTAGATCCTGTAGTGGGTTTGGAGAGCTGCTGGTGTCAAAGGTCTGTGTTGGAATTGTCTTGCTCTGGGAAGTGCTGTGAGGATTGGAGATTCAGGAGACCTGTCCCTTGTCTGGGTAGACCAACCCTTCTTCCAGTTCTGGCGAGTAGAGCTGTATTTTGGGAGCTGTGGGAATGGTTAGGCCTGGCTGCAAGCTATGGCATGTTTTCTCCTAGCACAATGTGTCCCTGGGTTCATGCCTGGCTTTTGGGTTGGCAGGAGAAGGGATGGGGGTGGGGGCCCAGCCAGGGCTGGGGAGGATGGAGAAACACGGAATCTGGTTAAGGGAATCTTGATCTGCACTTAAAGAATGCAGGAGCTGGGAAGAGGCTGGACGTAGGTGCTCTTACACAGACTTCTCCCAGCAGAGTTTCCTTTTAGGAATAACCTTTGTGGGGCTCTGCCCTGTGTTTGATCAGCTGGTGACTGACCACAGTGTGTTCTGCCCCGGAGCTGCAGGGCTGCAGTTCTCAGCTTCTCCCTTGGAATGCTTTCCAGAGTCGCTCCGTGGGCCAGCTGCTGTGTTCCTGCAGAAGCTGTTGTGTTAAAACCAAAGCTTGCAGGGTCATTTGCCTTGGTCACAGGCTTTTGTGGGAAAAGTTGTGTGAGGAGGGAGACAGCTTAGCCAGGCTGATGGATGGTTGTTAGCAACTGGAAAGGACAGTGCAGTAAAGAGCTGGGATGGTGGGGCACTCCCCAAAATCCTGAATAATCATTCTCCTGGCAGTCTGTCAGAGATGAGTTCTTAAATGATTGCTGTTCAGAGGAAAATTAAATATTTAATTGCACAAATATTAGTTTCCTGGGTTTTTTTTAAAGGTACAGCCTAAAAAGGAAAGGATATGAAAAGGCTTCAATATTATTAAAAATACATAGAGACTGTGTGCTTGCATCTCTTTGTCAAGATCCATAATCTTGTGCCTGTTTCCTTTTAAACTTTCAGGACATTTGAATATATGCTCCAGAAGTGGTCATGGAAAATACCAAGAATGGAAATTCTGCTTTTTTTTAAAAGCACTTGCAGTCTTAATGTATGGTTGCAATGAGAAATTGAATTTAAAAACCTTCTAAGTGATGTGTCATAGCTGTGAAGTCTGTCACGGCAGGAATCCCTCAGTGCTGTGAAGGATGCCTGGACACCTGAGTCACTGGTTTTGCTTTCTGAAAGATGACAGCAAACGCCCTCCTGTAGGGCTCAGCAAGACAGTGAAATGTTTGAAGGGTAAAATGTGAAATAGAGGCACAATTTTATCAGAAAACTGTTAGCCCTGGTTTGGAGAGCAAAGGGCAGGATTAGCTCTTGGTGTTTCTGCTGCTGTCACCACTCCTGGGCCTTCGGTTCGTTGGCAGTTTTGGGAAGACACAGAGGTGTCACTGACCACAGCTCAGCACAGGGGTGGAGGCAAGGTTATGAAAATCAGAGGTTTGCTTTGTAGGGCAAGGAGAATTGTCACAGTGCAGGAGCACGGGTAGGAAGGAAAATCCTCACTGGAAGGGGAAGGGATTTGGAAGCAACTTCAGCTCCCAAGAGATTTCAGGGCAGTAAGAAATGTTTTGGCAATGCTGGTAACACAGTGCTGAGCATGTGCCAGAGCATGGACACAGAGCAGGGGGGAAGAGCTGCTCCTGTGCTGCTGGAGAGGCTGTGCCTGGAGGGGGAGCAGTGAAAGGGAAACTAGACTGATCAAGGGATGGATTTAGGCAAATACTAACACATAACTTCATGAAGATGCAGGTATTATTCATAATTATTTATTGACCATCATGAAAATTGATGTTGTCAGGGCAGGTTTAGGTTGGACATCAGGAAAGGCTCTTCCCCCAGAGGGTGCTGGGCACTGCCCAGGCTCCCCAGGGAATGGGCACGGCCCCGAGGCTGCCAGAGCTCCAGGAGCGTTTGGACAGCGCTGCCAGGGATGCCCAGGGTGGGGTTGTTGGGGTGTGTGTGCAGGGCTGGGGTTGGGCTTGACAGTCCTTGTGTCCCCCTTCCAACTCAAAAGATTTTGTGCTTCTTAATCTGTCATTTTTGAAAGGGTTTAAAAGACAGGAGAATTAGAAAGAAAATGAAAATAAATATGCAGGGTTGTGTGCAGTGCCTTTATTCAGCCCTTTGTATACTGTCAAGGAAAATTATGCACAAAACTTACTTAAACTGTGTAGTCAGAAAGTGTTCCTATGGTAGTTATCAGTCTTTGGAGTAATCTCCTGGGAAATCCTGAGCTCCAGCTCTTTGGGAGTCTTCAAAGAGAAAACCACTCAGTCTGTTCTACCTTGCAGTCATGGGTGGGCTGGTGACACATTTTTATCTCTGAATTTAAATCCTCTCCAAGGTCTCTCATTGCCCTTCCAGCAAATCCACGCTGCCACGGCTTCATGGCACAGCTGGAGCGGGGGGACGTGGATGGTCCTGGTGAGGTGGTGATCACCTGGCTGGGGAGCAGCATTCAGGAAACCACAGGTGTAAAATTGGGATTGTACAGACAGATTTGGACTGGGACATGGCTTGGGAGCTCTGGATGAGCTGCTGTGGGCCACTGTGTTTTCAGGGATCTGCCTGGAACGGAACCACTCCGGAGAGCCCCAGTGTGCTGTCCTTGGGTTTCTCTGTGTGTGAGCCAGAACTGGGATGTGTTGCAGCAATCTGGGAAGTGACCACGTGGAGTCCTGGTGTTTGTACCAGTTGGGTTTGCTGAACCTGCATCTTAGGGAGGCTTTGATACTGCTGCTCTTGTTCTCCCAGTAACTGATCCTTATTCTGTTGTGTCCTAACACCAGTGAGGTGTGACAGTTCCAAACCCAGCTGCCAGCACTTGGAGAGGTCTTTTAATGGATGCCTCTCCCAGCTGGGCTGCTACAGCCTCTCCTTCTTGCTAGATAATACCTAACTTCTCAAGTTTTGTGTGCAAGATTTCAGGTATTTTATCCAGAGCTTTTCAGTGAATGAAGAAAATCAGTGTTGGATTGCACTTTTCATGCTTGAATGAGACCAAAAAATTCCACAGAGGAAAAGAGCCCCAAAAGACCCAGTGCTGATTTTGATGACTCTTCAGTAAAATTTTCCCAAAAAGAAAATCAGTTTTGCGTATAAATGAAAAGCATTGACTAACTCCTGTTACAGAAAACAGGAGATGCAGTTTTTAACCAAAATGGCTGTGAAGAAAGACAGCTCCACAAAGTCTGATTGAATTTTAATCCCTTCAGAGAATCCAAAATCTTTGCATTGGCAAATACCACTCGGCCACAATGGAAATATCCAGAGCCAGAGTAAACCTCAATCCAGAGCCGGGACCACAAGCCAGAGCTTGCAGTGAAACCAAAGATGTGTTAAATCAAGAGAAAGAAAACCCTTTTTTTTATTATTATTTATTTTTCTTTTGAAAGCAGTTAAAAGATGATGAGAGCAAGGAAACATTTGCTTCACTCTTTCAGAATTTCAGTTCTGAAAGTTTCCTGTGGCTGCCTCTCAGAGCCTGGGGCAGGGAGAGGAAGCCCTGCTAGTACAGAAATGGGAGTGGAGATGGCTCAGATGGATCCTGCCCCAAACCAAGAAGCACACATATGATTAAAAATGTGGTGTTAAACCCAGGACGAGGTTTTAATGTTAATTAAAGGTTTTTGGCCTTTCCTGAGAGCATCTAAGTGCTGAATTCTGCTCTGTGCTACTGGAATCTGAGATTGCAGCCCATGCACGTCATCCCTGCCTGTGGTATCTTGCACATCAGCTGGAGCTGGAGAGTTGGACTCTTTCCCTGGCATTTTGCTGTGTGTTCTTTGCACTTTGCCCAGCAATTCATCCAGTTCCTTCCACTGCCTGTGGGGTTTGTATTCCTCCCACACCTGGGATGGGGCAGTGGTAGAGCTCCTTTGGCTCACTCTGTGTTCGGTATCTTGAGGAGAAATGGAATCTGTGACTTCCAAGGAGCTGACCCAGAGCCCAAATGATGAGAAGTCATTTTGGCTTTCTGGTTTGGTCCTTTGCTGTTTTTCCTTCGTGGAAGGAAACTGTGTCATTCTCCAGGAGTGCTGGTTGATTTCTCTGATTCAGAAATCAGAAAGCAGTAAAAAGTTAAAAACTGGAGAGAATTTTATGTCCCAAGTGTACTTATGCTGCTTCAATCACTGCTTGTAGCGAGAAAACCTGGTACTTCAAGACCGTTGAAGTTCTTATTTACCTAAAATTTTAAGTATTTCATCAGCAAAAGTATCCTAAATAAGTGGGGATCTTACAAAGAGGGTGAGGATCCACGTTTGATACATTACCAGGCTGAGTTCTCAGCTTGCATCAGTTTTCTGGTCTTCCTGTATGACAAGCAGAGAAAAGGGTTAAATTCTCAGTCAGAAATTGGAGTATATTTGCATATAATTGTCTAATGAGGAATTGAATGGCCCTTTGGAATTGTGCACTGAGCTGTGTCTGAGAACGAAGTTGGCTCAAAGAATAAGTGAGATTTAAGCAGGTGGGAGGGAAATGTCACTTAACCACAGAAAGGTGCAGAATGAGAGCAGCTTAGGGGTTTAGCCCTAGGAGTAAGAGCAAACCCACAAATGTGTCAGGGGCCACGGTTTAAGCTGGGTATCAGGGAAAGGTTGTTCCCCCAGAGGGTGCTGGGCACTGCCCAGGCTCCCCAGGGAATGGGCACGGCCCCGAGGCTGCCAGAGCTCCAGGAGCGTTTGGACAGCGCTGCCAGGGATGCCCAGGGTGGGGTTGTTGGGGTGTCTGTGCAGGGCTGGAGCTGGACTGGGTGATCTCTGTGGGTCCCTCCCAGCTCAGGATATTCTGTTTTCTAAGGTTTGCTTTGAGGTGACCAGAGGATTGGGGTTTTCTTTATTTTGTAGTTTTTATTTGAAAGGCATATAAAATGTTTGTAAACCCAGCCAAAAATGCTGCTGGAATTGTTGTCTGCTTTACCTTATCCTGTGTACAGTGATAAGTCCCTGTGTTGGGGTTGGTGTAGGTACCTCTGAAGCATCAGAGAGGAAAGGAGTTAAAGCTTGATTGTCATTGGCTGGATGGTGAATTTTAATTTTAAGGTCCTAAGCTTCTCCTTGACAGATTCTCCTGGCATTAGCCTGGAAGTATTCAGGCTTCAAAACATCTTTTGTGGATTTTAAGCAGAATATTTCAGTCTTGTGGTGCTACTTCTTTTTTTTAGGTGTTAAACACAGTGATGAGTATTGAGATTTTTTTTTTTACTTTAGGGAAAAGGGAGGAAAATTGAAGAAAGTTTGGACTGCTATAGTAGCAAATGCCAAGGTGTTCTTTTTTGTGGTTGCAGCCTGTTTCTCAGGATAATGCCAGTGCTGTTCTACTGATTTAGTTGGTGGTCTCCATCTACAACCAGCCCAAGACTACAGAGGGAATTTTCTCTCTATCTTTGATATGTTCCTGCTTGTAAATCTTCATGGTTTGGGTCATTACTGTGACCAGTAACGACTTCAGGGACTTTGCTGAGGAAATACTCCTTTCTAGCTGAATGCATCAAGTAATGAAGCCTTTCCATCCTCAGCATTCTACACCTTGGACCAGTGTAATTTGAGACAGTGGCAGGGCACCCATTTCCTCCTTCACTGACCTGTCAGTTGGAGTTCTGCTGATGGAATTGTTTAGAGGCTAATGTGTTCCCATTTTAAAATACACAATCAATAGAAAAATACAGAATGAGATTATGTACTCTAAATGACATCTGCTTTAAGCAGATTAATATTTGTCTGTGCTGCTTAAGATACTTAGCATTTGTAAAATTCTGCAGTTACCTGTCCTGGATAAATTGCTGCATGGAAAGAGGTACTGGATTTTGTAAGCTCTTTTTCCAGGAAGGTGATAAGGTTATTTTCCTGGTTATGAAGCACTGGACACATGGAAATTTATGTTCTTCCTTCATTGCAGATCACAGAGGCCTTGCTGAAGGAAAGAGATAAACAAGCAAAGTGGAATGGGATCCCCTTGCTGTTGCAGAAGCTGTATGAGCACAGCCACCCAAACAGCGACTTCTCCCAGTGCCAAAGCATCCTGAAGGTACTGCCTGCACGCTTCTTCCTAAAGCTTGAGATATTTTTGTTGTGGCTTTCTTTAAAGTCTACTGTGATCATACTGTATTAATTTTTTAAGCTGTTTACATGATGGTATCTGTCAAAAACTGGGTGGTAAGTAAGAGCTGGGGATGCAGGTGATGGTTAGTCAGTGGATCACACCGATAGTGGAAGATAATTGTGTTTATACTGATGAACAGTTTTGGTTTTGAACCATCTCTTTATTTTTTCCCTACATGCAGGAAATTTCTCCACTCCTTTCGATGGAAGCCATGGTTTATGTCACAGAAGACAGAAAAGCTGCTCAAGAGTCCAGTTTCCCAAACACATACACGTTTGACTTGTTTGGAGGAGTCGATGTAAGTGTGTTTTCTCAACAATATCAAAAGATCTGCATGATAATCATCCCACTGAGAAATCTCTTCAGCGAGGTCTTTGAAGCTTCTAAAATTCAAGCTACAGAATGATTTTACCAATTTGATGTTAAGCATTAGAATTTTGTCTCTTTCTGTTAAACAAAATAGCAAAAGGGTGTATTTTTCAAGGTATTACATCCAAAGTGAGGTGTTTTTTTCTTACATGATATCGAATACCTGGCTATTTCTTTAGTCACTGTGTTTTTGCCTTGAAAAATATTAGACCTTTAGTTCTGAGTGAAGACAGTTTCAAATGGTTCCTAGTTGTGAGATAAAATAACACAGCTGGCATTGGGGCAGTGAGAATTTCACTTAACACTGGGGGATCTGTGGCAGTTTAAGCACACCAGGGCTCTATCTTAGCTGGGTTGTCTGTGTTTATTGCTTCATCTATGGCAGAGTTTTTTAAACAGAACTGGAAGGTTTCTGTGGACATTTTGGCCATTTATCATTTTGTTTATTTGCTTTAATTCTACGTTGCACAAATACCCATTTGCTCAGTTTTATGGTGCCTGACTCTGCCTTGGCTTTCATTAGAAATTATGATTTGTATTTTCCAGTGAACTAATTGACACTCTCTTTTTATTTAGTTTAACTAAACAGATTTTGCTGTTTATTTCTTGTTACACTTAGCTTGCTTTTACTTAAAGCTGCTGTTTATGTTGTTTTGAAATGAGCACTGGTTTAGTTGTCCCTGTCAGTTGAGGGCAAAAGCCTTCAGCTACCCAAGCAAATGAGAACAAAATGAAAATGTTTTTAAAGGGAAATAGCAGTACTTCCTGTAGAAATGATTTTAACATAATGCACAGCATCTCAGTGTGTTGGGGACAGCTTGTTTTGTTGGGTTTGGTTGGCTGGGGCTTGGTTGGTTTTTCCCCCTTGGGCTGGAGATGGTGAATATCAGATACACTGTAATTACCTGGTGCTATGGGCAGTGATTGGGCTGATAGAGGTGGGTTTAATGTGATTAAAGGCAGTGATAGAAGTCAGTGCTATATGTTTTCAAAAATCCTGCTCTAGGATTTGAAAGGGAAGAAGTTTGATCTGCTGGTGCTGTGTGTGCCATGTGCTGATTTTATTTTGCAGTATTTTGAGCTGTGGAACATGAGTAAGTTTGAAGGACACTCAGTTTGCAGTGTACTCCCTAGGCTACAATGTGTGATAGTTAAAAGATTTTTGGATTCTGCCAGCCTTTACATCGAGGAAGAACAAAACCACCTTGGTTGGCTCCTCCCTTTATATGAATCCATATAAAACAAGGCCTGAGAGTGCAAACACATGAAGGTATACACAAACCTCATGGATCTTATACCTGAATGTAGCCCCATTCCAAGAAACACAATCTCATCATTCCCTTTCTGCTCTTTCTACCTCTGGTGCGATGCAGAAAACCTAAGAATTAAAGCATAAACCCCAAACTTTGAGGTGTGCATTCTCCTAAAACACAAGCCATTAATATGAGATCTGCATTACTGCAGTCATTTTTCTCTACCCTGTTAATGCTACAGCTACTACTACAAATATTGCTAGAAAATGTATATTCCTCTTAAAAGTTGCCTATTTATTTATTTATTTGTCAGTGCTTATAATGTGGCCTCCAGTGATGCCAGGTGGTTTCCTCTGTGTCTGGGTCAGTAGTTCGTTCAAAGAAGGGTAAAGTTAAGATGGGACAAATAGATCAAGTTGTAAACTCTTAAGTATCTTGTGAGTTGGCATTGACAGGGTAATGCCTGCATTGCTGTTAACAATTTTAAACTGAATTTTAAAACCAGGGGCATTTGCAGTAGTTCTTGCAGAAGTTACGAGTTCCTTCTGGTAGCCAGCTTTCATTTTTAAATAAACTGCTGTTTTTACAAATGTTTTAAGCTAAACCAGTGGTATAGACTAGAGCAACTAAGGATCAGTTCTACATCAGTCAGAAGCACAGTATTGCTCTTGGAAAGCTGATTGTTACATTCTTTAAATAGAAATATAAATGTAAATATACCTACAGGGTCCTGTACACAAGTAGTGTCTTTTTGGTGCTGAGATAAGATCTGGAGCTGCTAAATTCTGTCTGGACTTGAAATGTTTTTGAAGCCCAGCAAGATTTAGGGAAAGCCTTGGCAAAATTTGCATCTCTTTGCAGATTATTGCTAAAGATTCCTTCTTTTAAGAGATGTGTGATCACTATCCTTGATGTTATGTGGAGGCATGAGAAATTACATTCTTTGCAAGCTCAAATTTTTTAAAACTTGCCCGTGGGAGATTATTTTGCACAGCTCTTAGTGTTTCTGCAGGGTAAATGCAAGTATTATTTGTCAATGAGATTTTGACACCAGTGGGGGTTTGATTGTAGAGCCTTCATTATTCACCTCTGTGATTTCAGCAGAGACAGGTTTGGATTTGTCACCGACAAATTAATTGGTTATTTGTATCTTGGTGATCATTCCCTTAATTCTTTGTCTTATTTTTACAGCTTTTAGTAGAAATTCTCATGAGACCAACTCTTATTACACAGAAAAAGAAGCAGAAAAGTAAGTAAATAGGTGATTTCTCTTTTTCTTTTCCCCAAGTTTGCCTTGTGTTTCTGTTTCAGACAGAAATCATTCTATTTTTCTGTTATTCTCTTCCATCCCAGCAATTTCCTGTTGATTCATTTAGGAATGAATCATTGGTTTCTTTGTTCTCCATGGTACTGATTCGTGCTGGGATTTGGGAGAGTCACCTGTTTCTGGGCACAGTTCCGGAGATTCACACACTCAGCACAACATACTTCACTCAAAGCATTAATCTGCAATCAGTGGAAACTCTTATTGTTACTGTGGCTACAGCTACAGTGAAAAATTATCAATAATAAGCCACAAAACATTGTTTATGTAATGGGAGCTACAGAGACTGTGAGATGAGTAGCTCAGGAAAGCAGCCCACTTTTTGTTATGTGACTGCTCATTTCCACATTGCTGTAAGGAGAGGGGGTGCAGTGGCTTCAGCTCAACTTTCCTGCTGGAGCAGCTTGGCTGCAGTGTTTTCATTTCCCCTGTTTGGGATTCTGCTGGTTCCCTAAGCCCTTCTGAGGGAAGGGAATGTCGTGGTGCACCCTGTGCCCGCCAGCCAGGGAACTTCAAAGGTGAAATGACTTGAACTTGAGCTATAGACAATTGGAGGTCTGTGCTGAAAACGTATTTTAAATATTAAAGGGCTGCAGTAAAGCAGATTGGAAGTTTTTTATGAAGTCCAGGTGCTGAGAAAACAGCATGAATTGGCAGTGGAGAAAACGGCATGAACTGTCATTTTTCCCCCCTCCCACAAAAGTAATTTAACATGTGTACAGCTCAGGTATAGAGTGTTTCTTGTGGTTTCTATCCTATAAGGCATTTGCATGTGTGCTCTGAGCCAGCAGCCTGAAATTGTCACCCATTCCATAGCTCTCCATGTCCCTCCCACGGACACTGGTGTTCCTTGGCAGGGAATGGCTGCTGACTGTCTGCTCTCTCTCCTTTGCAGTAAGTGATGACCTCATCAAGGACTGTTTAAGCATACTGTACAACACCTGTATATGTGTAAGTACAACTCTTCTCCTGGTCACTTGTTATGTGTGCTGCTTGACAGGACAACAAACAGACTCTTTTAAGTGTCATTTAAACTTACTCTGAAGCTTTAGATTAAAATTCCTTCAGTTAAATAAAGGATCACTCTGTATTTTGATGTGTTACTCAAATAATGTGTTTCCTTAGCCACATTGTCAAGCTTAAGTTCCTTTGTTTGGATCTTCCTGTCTCTGTGTTTCCATAGGAAAGCTGTGCCAGCCTTTGTTATTTTCCATCTTAAAATCTGAAGCTGGGAATGGATGCCTGTTAAGCCCAGCTACAGCTGGTCTTGTTCAGAACTGGGGCTGGCAAAGGGTTTTAAGCTTGATCCTGCAACTCCGTGCGCTGGATTTTAGTTCAGTTCAGTTGTAGCAGATCAGTGCAAAGGAAGGTGCTGGGTTAAAGCCCTCTGGAAATACCTCATCATTAAAATCCTGAGTCTAAAAGCAAAGGCCTCAGATTCTGCATGCAGGGAACATCTTCAGGATTGTTTACTTCATCAGCACCTCATTATGCCATAACCTAGGGAGCGTTGTTTAACGAAAATTTTAAAAGGAGTCACTTAATGGCTTGGAGCTCTTCCAAAAACGTCAGCCTGACCTCCAGAGTTTGAGTCTTACTAGATCATGTCTCACTGATAAGGATCTGTGTACACGTGGGAGGGGGAAGAGAGGGAACATTTTTTTTGTTGGCTTGGATGATTTATTTTTTTAACTGCAGGTAATGCAACTTTTGCAAACTGAGAGTAGCATGATATGCTAAAAAACAAGTTTGCAATTTGTAGACTAGCTGCTGTTTTAATTCACTTTGCAATTACTGCTGGGATTGGATGAGAAGTGTCCAGGATCACAGAAATGGTGTGGGTCTGTGGGCACTATTAACTGTTCTTATGCTTATGTGTGGATTCTGAGGAATCATCTGAGCTAGTCTGGTTGTGTGAGCACTGAGAATTTGTCAGTCATGGATAAGGCACAGCTTTGCAAGCAGTGAGGATGTAGTTGTGAGTTCAGGAAAGCCTGATTGTGCTCTCAGCAGAGTTCAGAGCATGAAAGGCAGCCTTAAAGTTGGATTTTCATGCCTCAGCCTGACTTTAGGGTTCACCACCCATTTCATTTAGGCTGGTGCTTGATCCGGGTCGCTCAGACAGAGCAGTGCTGAGGGTTTAGGAGCTGCTGTGTTTGCAGACCATGGCATGGAGCTGGTCACAGTTTGTATGGCAAAGCAGAGCCGAGTCCCTCTGGTGTGTGCCCGGGCAGGCAGGGTTGGCTTTAGATTCAGACAAGAAAACAACTGCCTTGAGGTGAAGCCTCTCATCCTGGCATTGTTGCAGGCGCCACGTTGACTTCAAACAAGGACTGCAGATGGTTTGGGTTGCCATAAACAGAGCATTTCCTGGTTTAGGAGCAGCTGACTCAGTACCACATCATCTGTAGGGCTGTCCTGCACGTGCTGTGCCACGTGGCTGCTCGGGGTGGGCTCTCACTGGGTCTGTGTGTGCTCCTTTCTAGACGGAAGGAGTCACGAGGCGACTGGCGGAGAGAAACGACTTTGTGTTGTTCCTGTTTACACTGATGACAAACAAAAAGACATTCCTACAAACTGCAACGCTTATTGAAGATATCCTGGGAGTTAAAAAGGTTTGTTACTGGTTCCTTAGTGTTATTTGAATGGCTTTCCAGCCCAGTAGAGGAAAGACAGCTGTTTGTTTGAAGAATTGCTGAGGATAGTCCTCTGAGGTGCCATTCGCACTTCCTGTAGCTTATTTGAAACTCACCTGTTCACAGTAATAGTTAACTTCAATCACTTCTCATACAGAAGCCAAACTATTCCTGTGGCATCATGCTTGTGGTGCTTTTACCCATCTCAGAGAATGATGGGAGCTGAGTCCCTATGATCTGAGTACCTCACTGTCATTAAAGAACAGCTCCAATTAAAAAAATGAACCGTGTATAAATTCAGTTTTCATCCTTGCCTGCTGATTGTATTTCACATACTTTACTTGTCTTCCTGACATCTGGAAGGCTTCCTGTGTATCCCTTAGCATTTTTCACCTCTCTAAGAAGTTGTAGGCTTGGACACAGCACACTTAAATCTTCTGCACAAACCTGGTTATTGAACTTCCTTGCTGGCATCATTGCAGCTCAGTGCCCTGATGTGATGCAAGTAAAATATGAGAGGTGTAACCTTGGGAAGACCTTGAATGGAAAGTGTCTGTGTACATTTTGTGGAGAAGGTCAGGAGTCTGTAACTTGATACTTCATTATTTAGAATAAGGTTGAGGTTGATGTTCTTCCTGAAATAAAAAACAAGCTTAGTTTATCTCAACAAAAATGGGGGTTTTTTCTGAAAGCTGTTTTCAACATCTTTTTGTTAAAAAGAGCTTCTGATGAAAAGACTGAGAAATAATTTAGAAGTTGATTCTTATCTGTGAGTTTCAGGATTGGAAAACAGAACTGAAACTTCTAATACCTAAACATAATTTATGTATTAAATTCGGTTGTGGTTTTGTGGGTTTTTTAGTTAAAAAAGCCCCCCAATTTTTTTGTGAATGTAAAAATAGTATTTAAAATATGGATATCTGTACTTTTGGAATGGCTAACCCTGACAGCAGTTGTAAATCCCAGCTGCTTTCAGACTGTTGCTGCTCCTTTGCTAACATTGGAATAACCCAGAGGGCTCCCCAGGGAGGATCTGCTTGTGTTCACTTGTTGACCATCACATGTGACTTAGCTGGTGTTGCCTCCTCCAGGAAATGATCCAGCTGGATGATATTCCCAACCTGGCAAGCCTGGTGTCCAGCTTTGACCAGCAGCAGCTGGCCAACTTCTGCAGGATCCTGGCTGTCACCATCTCAGAGCTCGACACGGGCAGTGATGACAAGCACACTCTTCTGGCCAAAAATGCCCAGCAGAAAAAAAACTTGGGCCCTTCCCGAGCTGAAATTAATCAAGGTAATTGTTGTGCTGGGAACAAGTCAGAATAATCTCAGCAATGTATAAAGTTTTGCTCTCTCAATGTCACATAGTGTTATGTTTCTGGAGGATACTGAAAGTGTTGTGTCTTACAAAGCATTTTTCTTTTTTCACTCCCCTTAGATAGTTTCCTGGAAACAATCTTTCCTGTTAATGAAACTTTGTAGCTTTTGGTTTCATGTGGTGTTGCTAATTAGGTGGGTTAGTTTCTGTCATTGCAGCACTCTCTGATGAACTGAGTGGCTTAAAATAATTGGATTTTTTTTCTGTGCCTCAGCCACATCCATGGACTTTCCATTAGCAGCTCTCAGTAATTCTGTGTCGTCCATAAAATAGGAGTTCCTGAACTAAAACTGCCTGCAGTGTGCTTGCTGTTGCAGCAGATCCTTCTGTGATTTTATCTGATGTTGTCCTGAACAGGATGTCTGTCTTTACCAAAAGAAAAGTGTGTTTAACATTAATTATGTTGCCCAGTGTTACCAAACCAGCCTTGGAAATCTGCGGGTCTGATCTCAGCCTTAACTTTGGGCACAGTGCAGCTTTCCTTATTTTCCTGAGTACTCTCAGGTGCAGAAGTCTTGCCTAGAAGGATGAGTAGGAATTGAAAAAGTTGAAGTACCATCAAACGTAGAATCTGCTGCTTTCAGCTCTTACTGTGCTGCAAAGCTTCTGGGCTTCTGCAGCAGATATTTGCATAGGCCCATGCCAAGCAAATGTTGAGCTAATCATTTTTTCTGGGCACAATCAGAGACTGATTCTCAGGCTGTACAGTATATTCTATTTTAAAAATTTTATCAGGGAGCTTACACTTGCAGAGAAGAAACTCTTTCATGTAATGTTCACAGCCAAGTTCTTTGTCATTTTTTCCTTGCCCCTGTAAGTATGAAGTGAAGCTTTAGCCATATATCTTTAATAAACAGGCCCTGTAATTAAGTTACTCTTGAGGGCAAAATGCCCCTCCCCAAAAACATTTTGCAGAGCAGTAACTTCTGTCCTTGCGCTGCTCTTTCTAAGGTGCAGTTCCAGAGTTCAAACCCTCCCACCTGGGGCTGCTGTGGTGTGTTCTCCATTTGTTTTGCTCCATGAGGAACTAATTCAGGAACCCAGTACTTGAAAAGCTGACAGCTTTCCTTCCAGCTGCTGCAGGAAGCCAGTTCAGTTACTACAGATCAACACCACTGGAGGGAAAAAGGAGGAAATGGGAGGTGGAGCTGCCTCTTCCAAGGGCTGCTGCTTTATTTCTGCCAGCCTAATTTTCAGCCAGATCAGTTCCTTGATATGACTGGAGAACAACACTGAATTATTCCCAGGATATGAATGCTCTCTTCCAGTCCTTAACAGGAGAGTGCACTGAATTCCTTCATCTTCAGATCTTTTTAACCAGATCTTTTTAACCATACACTTCTCTTTCCCTAAAGTAGATGTTCTGGTACCTTGTGGTGATCTTAAATGGTAATAAAATTATTTCTCCTTTTTTTTTTTTTTTTTTTTTCCGCGCCACTNTGAATCCACAATGGTTTGAACTAGAGGATAGAGTAGTTTGTAATAGTGTCACAGGGTGAAGAATTTAGGGGTTTTGGGTTTGTTAATGTAGTAAATAGATAAAAGCTAAAAATGCCAAAATAGAGGATTGTTGTTGTTCTCCAGGGCTGCTTCTTCTTCTACAACTCCACATTCTGCAGCAAAAGTGATTTAGAGTGATTGGGTGAAAAATCCCGCAGTTCCTGTGCACGCAGAGCTTGATTTATTGGGCATTGGTGGAAAAGTGAAAATATGTTGCGTTTCAAACTTCTGTTGGGTCATTTACCTTTAAAAGGGCCACGAAATTGCGATAAGCTCTCTTTTTGCGCGCTTTCTTTTGAACTCTCTGCAGGGTGCTGTGTCCAGCACTCTGTTTCTCTGATAATGCTAATTAAAACAACAATCTGAAGCAAAGAATCAGAGGACTCCTCTTGTCTTTTCAACTTTCTGGCCAGGACTCTGTAGACTTCCCCGGTCAGGGGGAGTCACATAAATCACAGTAAAGTGATAGTACCTGGCTTGCATTGCTCCACCCACCAGCAGCTGCTGTGTGTCTAAACCTTCTTCAGGGTTTGCCATGTGTTGCTTTTCCTTTCATCTGGTCCAGATCCCCCTTTTCTTGCATGGAGGACTCACCTATCAACATTTAGGTCTGACTCCCATTTTGTTCCCATGTAGCACTGATTTTTTAAATGAATTAAAATTAGCAAAAGGAGAGATCCTACAGCAATCTGTGCCCTTTGCATGCCTGGCTGACACTGAAATGCTGTGCATCCTCAGCCCTAACCTCCTCTGGAGTGATTAAAATAACTCTCCTGAGGTAAGTGGCTTCGCCAGCATTTTACTCTAAAACTTTGGCTGATGACTTTGGGTTCAAATGCTTCTCACCAAGCACGTGATCCCTTCTTTAAAAAGGAAAGGTAGTTCCAGCTAAATTAAAGAAGTTAATTGGGGAAAAAAAATGGTTCCAGTGGAAGTGTTAATACAACCTTAGGAAAATGCTTTGAAGCACGTGTGTGGTTTGTTTCTTCACCCTCTGGTATGACAAAAATGCAGTGTATGTCTGGTAGAACTCAAAAGTGCTTAGTACTCCTGTTTCTGCTCTTAGCAGGGTAATTCTCTGTAAGGTTATGAAATTTATTTAACTGTGGCCTAAGTGTACTGGTACTGAGGTGTGAAATGAAGGTAGATTTAATAGTAAGTGCTTCTGATAAACTCCCATCTACTTCTATTACCTTTTCTGCCATGCCCTGGTGCAGTAGTCTGTTAATTCATTTAGGTGAGCCTGCTTATTTTAGGGAGATGCTGCCATTTAGCTCATTATGGAAAAATAATTTTTAAAAATCTGATTTTATCTCCTCTAAATTTTCAGCTGCATTTTTTCTCTAGCATGTAATTCAGATTGGTTGTTTGCTGTACATCACTGGTTTTAGTTGAGAAGAAAATTCAGCAGATGTGCTGCTCCTGCATCTGCAGTGTTCAGTATAAAAGTAACAACTGTAACAAATCCTTTCCTGTTGAAGCTGCCTCAGTCTCACAGCTTTGCCTTCTTTTCAGAGTCTTCAGATGAGAGTGGACTGGCCAACACCTCCACAAGGACACAGCTGCCCCAGTCCATGAAGATCATGCACGAGATCATGTACAAGCTGGAGGTGCTGTATGTTCTCTGCGTGCTGCTCATGGGCAGGCAGAGGAATCAGGTGAGCCCCAAAGGATGGTCACACTCACAGCTGGCATCTCTTTAAACCTGAGTGCTCGTGAATGAGGTCATGGACACTGAAACACCAGGGCAAAGCTCAAGGTACAGAGCTGGGCAATGCCATCCCAGCAGCCCTGCCCAGAAAACTGGCAGCTTTTCACTGGGAACCACGAGGGCAGGGCTGGGCACACACCGTGCTCTGCAGAGCCTCTGCTCTGGTGCAGGAGGGATGCAGGAGGATGCCTCCTGTGGGAGGAAGTGTGTGGATGCTGCAGGAGCTGCAGTCAGGTGTTTTCCCCACTCCTGGTGCACTGGTGACCAGTTTGGGTGCAGCCCCTTCAGGCCTTACCCTTCTTTGGCTGCTTTGGAAACCCTCTGGATGATTTTTGCAGCATATTGCCATGACTTGGCGAAGTGTGAGCATGCTGTCAAACTCTCAGCTGGGAAGATGCACTTCAGTGCTGTCTGCACTGGTCACTGCCTGGAAATCCCACTCATCTGTTCCTCTGCCTTTCTTCCTTTTGAAATGGAAAAAAAAAAAAAAGTTGTTTCGTACCTCACACAGGGTAATGAAGAACCAGTCACTGCAGCTCAGCTGTGGTTTGATTTAAATGGGTCAAAAGCAGGTTGTGAAGGGAAAAGCAAAGCAATCATTGGTGCAATTTTGACAGGTTTCCAGCTTTGGCAGTCTGCTCAGCTCAGCAGAGCACCTTGGGATGGATGGCAGGGGCATTCAGATGTCCTGGACACTGGGAGGGCCAAATTGGTGTGAGTTATTGAAGGGCTGTTGTGTTAGGCAAGAGAGGCTGTGTTGTTGGGCAGGAGCCTGAACACATTTATTTTGAGTATTAACTTCTCAGTGTGTCAGTCACAAACACTCCCCAGGGCAATCTCCTAAATCTCTTAATCTCAATACAAGTGCAGTTGTAATTCAGTCCCAAACGTAACTGACCTATTCACCTGAACCTACAGCAGAGGCTGTGGGCTCCCATCCCTGGAAGTGTTCAAGGCTGGGACTTGGAGCAACCTGGTCTGCTGGAAGG
>VZRS01003581.1:0-46020 GCA_013398055.1 Ifrita kowaldi | reverse complement strand
TTTTTAAAGTTAATAAAATTTTTTTTCCTTTTTTTTTTTTTTTTTCTTCCAGCGACACTTCTGAATATTCCAGGCTTCATTGAGCGATTGTGCAAACTGGCCACACGGAAGGTGTCTGAAACAACAGGGACTTCCAGCTTCCTGCAGGAGCTGGAGGAGTGGTACACCTGGCTGGACAATGCACTCGTGCTGGATGCACTGATGAGAGTGGCAAATGAAGAGGCAGAGCAGAGCAGCACAGGTACCTTGTTGGAACCCAAAGTGCAGGAAACTTTGCTCTGCCTGTTTGGAAGGATTTAACCCCCCTGGACAGCACTGGTTTTGACCTTTGTCCATGGAAAAAATTGCCAACACTCTGGGAAGAGTTTGAATCCACAATGGTTTGAACTAGAGGATAGAGTAGTTTGTAATAGTGTCACAGGGTGAAGAATTTAGGGGTTTTGGGTTTGTTAATGTAGTAAATAGATAAAAGCTAAAAATGCCAAAATAGAGGATTGTTGTTGTTCTCCAGGGCTGCTTCTTCTTCTACAACTCCACATTCTGCAGCAAAAGTGATTTAGAGTGATTGGGTGAAAAATCCCGCAGTTCCTGTGCACGCAGAGCTTGATTTATTGGGCATTGGTGGAAAAGTGAAAATATGTTGCGTTTCAAACTTCTGTTNAGGAAAGGTAGTTCCAGCTAAATTAAAGAAGTTAATTGGGGAAAAAAAATGGTTCCAGTGGAAGTGTTAATACAACCTTAGGAAAATGCTTTGAAGCACGTGTGTGGTTTGTTTCTTCACCCTCTGGTATGACAAAAATGCAGTGTATGTCTGGTAGAACTCAAAAGTGCTTAGTACTCCTGTTTCTGCTCTTAGCAGGGTAATTCTCTGTAAGGTTATGAAATTTATTTAACTGTGGCCTAAGTGTACTGGTACTGAGGTGTGAAATGAAGGTAGATTTAATAGTAAGTGCTTCTGATAAACTCCCATCTACTTCTATTACCTTTTCTGCCATGCCCTGGTGCAGTAGTCTGTTAATTCATTTAGGTGAGCCTGCTTATTTTAGGGAGATGCTGCCATTTAGCTCATTATGGAAAAATAATTTTTAAAAATCTGATTTTATCTCCTCTAAATTTTCAGCTGCATTTTTTCTCTAGCATGTAATTCAGATTGGTTGTTTGCTGTACATCACTGGTTTTAGTTGAGAAGAAAATTCAGCAGATGTGCTGCTCCTGCATCTGCAGTGTTCAGTATAAAAGTAACAACTGTAACAAATCCTTTCCTGTTGAAGCTGCCTCAGTCTCACAGCTTTGCCTTCTTTTCAGAGTCTTCAGATGAGAGTGGACTGGCCAACACCTCCACAAGGACACAGCTGCCCCAGTCCATGAAGATCATGCACGAGATCATGTACAAGCTGGAGGTGCTGTATGTTCTCTGCGTGCTGCTCATGGGCAGGCAGAGGAATCAGGTGAGCCCCAAAGGATGGTCACACTCACAGCTGGCATCTCTTTAAACCTGAGTGCTCGTGAATGAGGTCATGGACACTGAAACACCAGGGCAAAGCTCAAGGTACAGAGCTGGGCAATGCCATCCCAGCAGCCCTGCCCAGAAAACTGGCAGCTTTTCACTGGGAACCACGAGGGCAGGGCTGGGCACACACCGTGCTCTGCAGAGCCTCTGCTCTGGTGCAGGAGGGATGCAGGAGGATGCCTCCTGTGGGAGGAAGTGTGTGGATGCTGCAGGAGCTGCAGTCAGGTGTTTTCCCCACTCCTGGTGCACTGGTGACCAGTTTGGGTGCAGCCCCTTCAGGCCTTACCCTTCTTTGGCTGCTTTGGAAACCCTCTGGATGATTTTTGCAGCATATTGCCATGACTTGGCGAAGTGTGAGCATGCTGTCAAACTCTCAGCTGGGAAGATGCACTTCAGTGCTGTCGGCACTGGTCACTGCCTGGAAATCCCACTCATCTGTTCCTCTGCCTTTCTTCCTTTTGAAATGGAAAAAAAAAAAAAAGTTGTTTCCTACCTCACACAGGGTTATGAAGAACCAGTCACTGCAGCTCAGCTGTGGTTTGATTTAAATGGGTCAAAAGCAGGTTGTGAAGGGAAAAGCAAAGCAATCATTGGTGCAATTTTGACAGGTTTCCAGCTTTGGCAGTCTGCTCAGCTCAGCAGAGCACCTTGGGATGGATGGCAGGGGCATTCAGATGTCCTGGACACTGGGAGGGCCAAATTGGTGTGAGTTATTGAAGGGCTGTTGTATTAGGCAAGAGAGGCTGTGTTGTTGGGCAGGAACCTGAACACATTTATTTTGAGTATTAACTTCTCAGTGTGTCAGTCACAAACACTCCCCAGGGCAATCTCCTAAATCTCTTAATCTCAATACAAGTGCAGTTGTAATTCAGTCCCAAACGTAACTGACCTATTCACCTGAACCTACAGCAGAGGCTGTGGGCTCCCATCCCTGGAAGTGTTCAAGGCTGGGACTTGGAGCAACCTGGTCTGCTGGAAGGTGTCCCTGCCCATGGCAGGGGGGTGAGATGGGCTTTAAGATCCCTTCCAACCCAAACCATCCTGGGATTTTGTGATTCTAAACAGACACTTGGCATTAAAAGCAGCAGATTCTGCATAAGAGGAAGCAGAGGGAGCCAGCAATTCTTGCAGAAACCAGAGTCACTACCATAAACAGCTCCTAATCATGTTGTCATTCCTTTTAGAAGTGCTGTTTCTGTTAGGCATGAAATAAAATGTAAACAAAGCCCAAAACGTAACTGAAACTACCAGAACATGGATCTGTTAGGAGGGCTTCTTTTTCCATTGTATCAAGGCAGATAATTCACCCCTGCCTGAGAGCCCCACCAGAATGCAGTTTTATAGATGCTGCAGGAGCTGCTTGCAGCCTGTGTTCATCCTGCTGCTGCTGGAGGGAGCTGGAGGTGCTGGATTCCTTCCCTCCCTGGGTCACTTCTGGTGTGCTCCTGTCAAATGTGACAAGGCAAAACTCTGCTGCTGAAACAGCTAGCTTTGAATTCACTTTTTAATTTCTTGGGAAAACAATTTTTTATCCTTCATCTGCTGTTTCTGCCCCAATACAGAGGGGGAAAGTGAGGATAAAGCTGGCCTGCAGTTCACTTCTTCCCAGGACTCATTCAGGACTGGAATTGAAGGATTTACTGCATTCCCAAACACTTCTTGTTCAGAGCCAGGTTTTTTTTGTTGTTGTTGTTTGTTTGTTTTTTAGTTTATTGTTGGTTGGTTGGTTTTTGGGGGGTTTTTTTGTTTGGTTTTTGTTTTTGTTTTATGAAATCCTCTGCCTTTGAAACACATGATACATCCTTCATTCCTTAATGTGCATAAGACTTGTGTGGCAGATGGGAATCCATTGCCCTTCCTGAGAGCCAGGGAGACGGAGGACTGGAGCTGAGCTGTTCTCCGTGGGAAGCTCTGGAGTGCAGGCACAGCAGTGTCTGCAGTAGCACACTCAGACAAGCATTTCAGCTGCTTTTTGGTCTCTTTGCTGTGAAGGAATAAAAGCACAGGATCTGTGGTACCCGTCTGAGCAGCCAAAGGACTTGCTGGTTTTAGATTGGATTTATTTTGCATAGAATTTTATTAAGGGCATCACAAACCTGCTTCTGTCCACTGTAACAATTGACATAATGGTGTGGTGTTTGCTTGAAGCAAGGTGCAGCCTCCCAAACTCAACCTGTCTCCAAATGTTTACTCTGAATCCTTGGTTTAAACTTGTTTGCTGGCTAATTTGCATTAATTGGTAACTGTGACTTGGCTCCTCCTGCTGCCACTTTGGGGATGATCTCACCCTTGGGGATAAGTGGTGTTTCTCTGCAGATCTGGGCCTTTGCTGCCTTCTCATTATGGTCACACCCTAAATTACTCTCCTTATGTATTTTTCTAGGCTGTCTTGCATGTCTGTGTTGTGGTGAAGAGCTCTCAGCTGATTTGCTTGCTCCTGCTGTAGGGAGCCACACTGCACACACAGAAACTCAGCAGAGACAGTTTTAGTGTTGAGAAAGCAACAGAGCAATTCCTGTAGAGCTGGATGGCAGCAGGAAAAAGCCAAAGTAATTTGAAGGGTGACTATAGAGCAGGGATTGTCTTGGCATCCTCAGGCAGAGGAACTGTGATGAGTTTTGGGTCTGGGAGAGAGAGTGATACAAAGGCAGTGACATGACCGAGGAGCTCTGTCAGGTGAGAGCTTCAGAGCTGAGCAAACTAAACTGCACACATTGGAAATCTGAGTCATTTGGAAAGGAGCAGATTCAGGAGTTAAAACTGTGAGTGTAGGAGCTCTTCCTTTAGTGAGGGTTGAGGCTCTTGCAGGCAGCTCACATGCTTGGCTTCCTCCTGTTGTGCCTGTGCCATGGAGGGACTGGGGCACTACAGGGAGCACTTTGTTCAGAGAGATTCCTCAGAGCTGCTTTTGTGACTAAACCAAAGTGTCCAAGAGTGTTTTAAAATAATGGAGCACCATATTATTTATTTGGGGTAGGAAGGAGCTGGATGCTTCCTCAGGTGTGATACTTGAGATGTCCAGCACCAGGAATGTGATTTCCATAAAGATGGGACAGCTTCTGGCTACAGGCAAGAGGATTGCAAAAAGCCATCTGCTGTGCTGCAAGCTAGAGCTGAAATCTGTAAAAGAGCATCAGCTTCAGGTGTTTTGATTCATTCAGGTATCTGAGTAAATAGAACAAAGTAGATGATCTGCTTGAAATGCTGCTGGTTACAGTTCTGTATCTTGGGACAAGTTGGGGTATTTTTAAGTGATTTTGTTTGTTGGTTTTAAGGAACATGTCAATTACTTGGGCACTTAATTTTTGCACCATGTTGGACATTCCAGTCATGTGGTTTTCATTTGCAAGCACATCTCAAGGAATAATGCTTATCCTTGGCCTACGGCTGATAAGAATCCCACTTTGTATTTCCCTTAGTCCTCATCTTCCAAATTCCTTACATCAAAAGTATCCCAGCTTGGACTGAAGGTATTGAACAGCTGTTCACACCAAAATTATTAGCTTTTTATATGAATAAAAAAGATGTACCAGGCAGACTGATAAATAAACCTGAGCAGTTTGACTTTTTTTTTCTCTAAAGTTCAGCTTCCCTTTAACCTGAAGGAGCAGCGTGGTGTGGTTGTGTTACTGCTGGGGACTCTTGCCCAGGTCACCTGAACAAAACCAGTATTGATGGGTTTTGTTGTCATCAGAGTCCTACCTGAGCTGCAGCTGTGTGTCTGGAAAGGGAAAGGACACTCAGGGGATGAGTGGCAGCAGAATATCCCCAACTCAGATGTTTGGTTTAGAGGCATTTTCAGTGTGCTGGAAGTGATGTCCTGATGCCCAAAGCTGCTTCCAGAGACATGGTGGTTAATTGAAGCACTGGTGAAGAGCTTTATCCCAAAATGTCTGTTTTCTGTCCGTGTCCACCAAATGGAAACTGCTGCACTGTGATTAGTGTGTTAACACAAACCCTTGCTGTTTGAGACAAGAATTCACATCTTTTGTCAGAGAATGACATCATTGTGCCCTTCTGTTTCCAGACTACATTAAATCTGTGTTTGAGGCTGGAGCAGACGTGTTTGTACCTCTCTTGTTCCCCAGGTTCATAAAATGATAGCAGAGTTCAGACTCATTCCTGGCCTCAATAACCTGTTTGACAAACTCATCTGGAGGAAGCACTCGGCCTCAGCCCTGGTTCTGCACGGACACAACCAGAATTGTGATTGCAGCCCGGTGAGGAACTTCTGGAATTCTCTGTTGGGTTTTTATCCTGTCTTACAGTCCTGAGGAGCTGTGCTGAGCAACTGGGTGTTTGTGTAATCAATGACTTGAGATGTGGTAGCATTCAGGTTTTGAGGAATTACTGTTTTCACTGAAGTCTATCTTTGGCTCATGCTAGCAATTTAGTAGGGCCAATTTATCCTCTCCCCTCTCTCCTAGTTTGGGAACTGGGAAAGGAGTAAATTTCTGGACCCTGGAGGCCAGAGGTAGAAGACAACCAAAATTCAAAGAAATGCTACCTAGGAGAGACACAGAGTACAAATTGTGCCACACTCAGGTTTAGGGGGGGTTGGGTTTTGTGTTGGACTCCCTCTATTTTTTTTCCTTCCAAACCTAGACATTCTGAATTGATCAGTACCATTATAAGCTTTTTTGCTGTTGCAGTGAAAAGAAATTATTACCTGTTATGTGCATAGGCTTGAAGGCAATCTCCACTTCTGTTTTGAGAAGTGCAGCTTTCTCCATTTATGCAAGTCACTTGCTCTGCTGTCCAAAGGGGTTTGATTTGGAGAGTTTTTCCATTCAGCTGTTTCATGTCAGCTTGGTAACTAATGATAGCCAAAAATACTAAAGCAATACTTTTTTTTTTTTAACCTTTCTTGTCTCCTTTTAGGACATTACTTTAAAGATACAGTTCTTGAGGCTTCTTCAGAGCTTCAGTGACCACCATGAGTGAGTATGAGAAACTGTGCTGGGTTGTGGCTTGGTGGTGTTTGCCTGCTTGTGGTTCCAGGTGTCGTGGGCACGGGGCAGGCTCCATGTGAAGGGAATGTTGTGCTGTCCCTAAATTTCATGTGCCTTTCAGCTCTTGCTGAAACAGCCTAAGAATCTGCTCTGCAGTGGGCATGTCTGAATATGTCTGGTGTGGTTAAACCCAGCCCATTTTGTCTCATTGTGTTGAAATGAGCTGAAACATGGATAGGATGAGTTAGCACGTTCTGGCTGAAGGAGTAAGGAGGCAGCTCTCCTCTTTTTCTGCCTTCTCCCCAAGAGCTGACAGTGAGCCAGGGAAACAGGAAGAAAGCTTCTGTCTGCCTTCAAAAGGCACCCTTAGGAAACTTGGGGCTGCTGCAGGAATTGGAGGGGTGCTTCAGTTTGCTTGGGTGTTTTCTTCAGTGCTGTGCTGCTGGTACAGAGGTGTTAGTTGTGACTGGTGGAATTGCATCCTGCATTCCATCAGTGTCCTGTTGCTCTAATTCAGTCCTGGGAGACAGAGTCCACTTCCTTACAAAGACCTGTGTTAGAGGCATGTTGCACTTCAGGTTCTGCTCATTCCTAGGGCCAGGCTGATATTTCTGTGCAGGTTTTTAGTCCCCTTGGATAGATTTCAAATATCAGCCTTTTTCATTGGGGAATATTAGCTTTGAGAATGGGGAGCTGCTGGACATGGACAAGGGGGGAATGCTGACCTATTGCAAATCCTTCATGCAAGACATAGTTTGCCTGGGAATTGCTCCAGGTTTTCCAATAAAATCTCTGCAGGTGATGTTACTATTTAAGTGGCTGCTACAAAGATCTCAGGCTTGTTTGAGCAGAAAGCAGCTCCCAGCTGTAACATTTGAGCAAGTGGAATGTGTGGAATCTGGTTGGGGGTTTTGAGTAATGACATGAACTTTCTGCAAAATCACAGATAAGCTGAGTTAACTGAGGACAAGATGAGAGCAAAGTACTTGTATGCTGATATTAATGCAGTGAAATTGTGTCCAAACCAAACTTGCAGAGCTGTTTATTGCAGGGAGAGAAAGGCTCTGTTCTCATTGCAGAAACCTGTTTAATCCACATCAAAGGAAGCTTTATATGAGAGGCTCAGTGGGCACTAATCTGGATGACAGTGTTGGAAGCAAGAAGGAACCTCACAGTCATCACTGCATCCTCTGCTCCCTGAGCTTTCCTGAAAAGAAATCTTTGCTGCCTGATTTTGAGCACTTGGAAGCAGAGAGACTCTCAGGGAGCACACTGGCATTGGGCAGGAAGTCTGGCAAAGGGAGCCCCTGGACTACATTTCCACTCTGGCAGACTTGTTCTGCATTTAGTTCACTTTACAGACAAAATAATTTATTTTCATTATGAGAAGTTCAGTATTTGATAAAGAATTCATGTACATGCCTGTGGTTTTTATCCATTTTTATTTGGATCTCTACATTTCCTGATGTTTTTAACTATTTCCAGGGTAAAGTTTGCTCAGATAATAAAATACCAGGATGACTGAGCCTTTTTTTTGCAGTTTCTGCTTTCTATCTGAGATTTATTACTTAAAAGGAGCAATCACTATAGGGTAGAGAAAAACTTCAAGAAGCTGTAAAAAAGTTTGCTATTTAGTATTTATTTTGGTCTGAAATTCAGCAAAACATTGCTGAGATTTTTAATAAAATGAGTGTTATCCAGAAGAAAATATTTACAAACCATAAGATCCCAAACAAGTCAGCAAAGAACCATCATCTCAGAGCTGGTCAGCATTGGAAGTGGTGTTTGGTAAATTTTGGAGGAGGTTTTCCCAAGCAGCAGCTGGCTGGCCTGGTGGAAGGAGCAGAGTGTGAACACTGTGAAGAGCAGCCAGGAGAAAGCAGCTTGCCCAGTCCTGCAGCCCTTGAAGGCCTGTGGCTCTGCTTTCCATGGAATTGCATTTTTGCCTCTTGAATTCATCGTGGTTTTCTCCCCTCCTCTCCCACTGTCTTGCTTTAGGAACAAGTATCTCCTTTTGAACAGCCAGGAACTGAATGAGCTGAGTGCAATCTCCCATAAAGCCAACATCCCTGAAGTGGATGCAGTTGTCAACACTGACAGGTGAGAGGGGATTGAGGGGGTAGGTTGGCAATTTAAGAGTTTTGGAAGCACTTAAACTGGAAGTTTGACATCACCTATTTTGTTTGAGCTCTGTCTGTCCGCCACACTTTGATTTCAGTGACTCCTTTCAGTGGGAAGTGTCCGGGTTTGTGGGATGTTGATGGTCATTGAGCATGAGCACACCTGAGATTTGCTAGAGTAAGGTGCTTTAAAAACAAAAGCAGCTTTAAAAAAACCTAAAATGAGGGGTTTGAGTTCATGGCTCAGAGTTCACTGTGATGTGCTGGCTCTGCCTGTCTGGGCTTCCTCACATCAGCCATTGCAGACAGACCTGGGCAGTAAACTGTGATGCCTCAAATCATTACTTGCTCCTGCTAATAAGTGTTAGTTCTGGCATTCAGGAGCAGCCTGTGCACACATAATGTCCATTTCCAGGCTGCATGAACACATCCAAGTGTCAGCTCAGAGTATTTTAAGAGCAGCTAATAACCAGAATAAGCTAAATTAGATTAACATGGTAAACCACTTACAGAATCTCTCATGTTACATTTGAGTATCTGTTAGATGGGCTATTTTGATCTAATAAGCTCTTCAATACACCATTCTGATGTATAAACCTCAGCAGATGGAACATTGTTTGCACAATTTAGTTTGGCAGAATACTCCCATGGTATCAGCACAGACTTGGTCTGCACAGAGCAGATTTACCTCACTGCAAAAGGAAATCTCTAAGAGGATTTCAAGATTACAATTATTATCATAATACTGTGTCTAATTGGGAAGAACTTGGGGGTTTTTTCACCCTTAGCATTTAGTTTTCCTGTTGCTTTTCTTGATATGTGAGATCAAGGCATTACTTCTGCATGAGCTTAATGCAGGTAGATACTCCACTGGAGGTGCTGTTTAATACAAGTAGTATTGCAGTTGTACAACCTCTATGCTTTTACTACAACCTCGTGTAGCATCCAGCTTTCTGTACTCTGCTCTGCCTTCTAAATGGAATTTAGATTTTCCTTCTTATTTTTTGAGGGGGGAAAAAGGGATTTCTTTCATTCCTAAGCTCAAATGTAGTATTTTTTTTCTTATGTCTTGATTCCCACAAGGTGTGAATTGGTATTTCTGAAATCATTAAAATTTTGAGAGAAAATTTTTCTTTTGGACTTATTTGCAAGTTGTGCTGTGATACTTACCAAGGGCAGTGAGGAGAACTCCTCTGCTGGTAGAACTGGCACAATATTTGTACTGTGTACTTTAATACTGAGATTTTGATCATCAGAAGCTCTGGAGCAGTGACTGGATTCAGTGTTCAGAGCTTGCCCAGCCCTTCCACGCACACTGTCATTTCTCCACCTGCTGCAGGAGTCTTGTCTGTGATGGGAAGAGAGGTTTGTTGACCAGACTGCTTCAGGTCATGAAGAAGGAACCAGCAGAATCCTCCTTCAGGTGGGTTCACTTTGCCTCTGATGTGCTGTTTGAGACCCCTGGG
Source organism: Ifrita kowaldi (assembly GCA_013398055.1). Classification (NCBI taxonomy): domain Eukaryota; kingdom Metazoa; phylum Chordata; class Aves; order Passeriformes; family Cinclosomatidae; genus Ifrita; species Ifrita kowaldi. The sequence continues at coordinate 35,972 of VZRS01003581.1, read as the reverse complement.
ATGTAGCTTTGGTGTCATCCAGCTTAGAGCAGCTGAGAATGTTTGAGAAGAAGCTGTGGAAGGGTCTGGCTTTGTTGTGCTGTGGTGGCCGTGCAGGTGAGGAGAAATCATAACCAGTGATTTTCTGCAGGATCAACAGGTCTGACTCCAGCTTCAGACTGGAATGAAACAGATTAGGAAACTGGATTTGAATTAGGGTTGTGATCAAGTACTTCCCTTGCTTCAGAACTAAGACCTCCTTTCTTCTGTTTCTCAGGTTTTGGCAAGCAAGGGCGGTTGAAAGTTTTCTGCGAGGCACCACCTCCTATGCAGACCAGATGTTCCTGCTCAAGAGAGGACTCCTGGAGGTAAATAAGTTTATGTCAGGTATCCTCCATAGCAAACAAGAAGGATTTATCTGTAGTAAATCCAAAAGTGGATAAAAATGCAGTGTTAAATATTTTGCTGGGTTTAAAACTCAGCAGGGAAATTGAGGCCACTCAAACTGGCCCCATTTGATAGTGGAGGAATAAACACTAAGGGAGATAAGTCAGGATCACAATTTACTGGAGAAATCACAATAGATGCACCAATAATAATAAATGAATAACTGCCCCTTATTCCTGTGTAACTGTGACAAATACTGAGAACACTTTTAAAAAATACCTGTGAATTCTGCCTGTGGCCATTTGTATAACCTGCAACACTGGGAAGTTATTTTAACAGGAGACTCATCTGAATTGTTGTCTCTAGTTCTGTGTTGTGACATTCAGTCACCCAAGAACCTGCAGATAAATGCTTTAAATACTGATGAAATCAGAGTCTGTGTTGTGCTGCTGGCTTGGACCAAGCTGTGGCAATAACATGTTTTCCTCCCCTGCCAGCATATTCTCTACTGCATCGTTGATAGTGAGTGCAAGTCACGGGATGTGCTTCAGAGTTACTTTGACCTTCTGGGAGAGCTGATGAAATTCAATATTGATGCATTCAAGAGGTTCAACAAGTACATCAACACAGATGAGAAGGTAAATATTTGTAAAAGCTGTCCCCTGTGGCTCAAATTACACCCTTTCCTACAGACATAGCAGTAGAACTCAGATGCATTTGGTTTTGGTGTGGTTTTAGAGCTTGGGGCACCATAAACAGTAAGGGATGAGTTGCCCAAGTCCTTCAGTGTTTTCAGCAGTGCTCCATCTGTCCTGAGTCAGTGAGTGCTGAACTGGTCAGCAAACATTGCCCTGTTCCAGGATCAGGCTCAAGGGTGGCAGAACATTTCCTGTGAAGTCGCCAGATTTGGGGTTAAGTGATAGCTGTGGACACTGAGACAGCTCCAAAGAGTCTTTTACTGGAGCTTGCAGTGGGAAGTCCTTCATGAATATTGCCTAAAATACTTGATACTGCGAACAAACATAGGTATTTGATGTTATTTGAACTTAGAGACATTTTAAGGAGTCGTGGCTTAGGTAATTACCTATAAAATTGAGTTGCACATGTAAATCAAGAATGGGCAGCAAAGTGGTTTCATGCTCTTGTGCACTTTGTACATATAAAATCAGCTGGTGGGTGGGTTCTGAGTGGCCTCATCCTCTTACTTTTGTTACTGTAAAGTTTCTCTCATTGCTCTTAGGTCTGGCAAACCTTGGAGAATGGAAGTATAAATGTATTTAAAAGAAAACTATTTTGGGTTTTTTTTCTCTAGTAAATTAACTCAAACATTCTAGAGAATGTCTTTATACTTCCTATTTGCTTCCTATTTATTGATCTGTAACTGGGTTTAGTTACCACTCTGTGTGACTCCCTCACTGTATTCCTCCCTAGCACCATCTGCTTGTACAAAATCAGTGTAGGAAAACATGGAGCTGCAGGAATTCTCCCTCTTTCAAAACAAATAGTGTATGAAATCTCACTTTCATTGGAGTGACACAGCTTCAAAAGAGATTTTGGGGATGCCAGGGCTGACATTTTTCCATTCTGTAGTGTTTGGTCATCCCTCAGTGCCAGTGTTTGCTTGGGCTGGATGAGGCAGGGTCGTGGGTGATACTCTTATACTTGTTAGAGATAACAAAAATATGACCCTGAGTATTGATGTATTTAAACTTACTTAATTCAACACTAAAAAGTGTTTCTGTTCAGTTCCAGATATTTTTAAATCAGATCAACAGCTCTTTGGTGGACTCAAACATGCTCGTTCGCTGCATCACGCTGTCCCTGGACCGGTTTGAGAATCAGTCTGATGCTAAAGGTGAACAGGAAGCAATGGGGTGGGACTGGGGGGTGTTTGGTGGTGATAATGGTTAATTTAAATCTGGGCTTTGACAACTGGGGAGTTAGACAAGGAAATGCCACCCTGAAAGTTTGAGCACCAGTTCTTTGTGCCCTGGTGCTTGGATCAGCATGTCTGAACCTTCAGCAGCTGGTGATTGTTTCTCCTCTTGCTGCAGTTGCAGAGGTCCTGTCCGAGTGCCGCCTGTTGTCCTACATGTCCCAGATGTCCATGAGGATGTCCTTCCTTTTCCGTCTCATTAATATTATCCACGTGCAGACACTTACACAGGTAAAGAGCTGGCAGTGACTTTGCAGTTGCCTTACTGGGACTGGGGTGGTGAGCAGGGCTGGGAGCAGGGAGGGGCCAGGTTTCCCTGGAGGACACCCATGTCCCTTTTTCCTTGCTGTGTGCAGGAACACCTCCACTGTGTGCTTTCCACAGGCTTGTTTTATAAGGGCATCTATACAACAGGTTATCTTGGTATTTAGATTTGTTTTGCTGTGTCGTTTTTACTTCCAGGAAAATGTCAGTTGTTTGAACACAAGTTTAGTTATCCTAATGCTGGCCCGAAGGAAAGAAAAGCTCCCTTTTTATCTGCGCACCTTGCAACAGATGGAATACACGGAAAAATACCCTGGCTTCATCCTGAACAACTTCCACAGTCTCCTGCGATTCTGGCAGCAGCATTACCTCAACAAGGATAAAGACAGCACCTGCTTAGAAAATGTATGTGACCCTCTTAGCATGGCAGGAGTCAAGCACAGCAACACCTGTCTGCCAGTCCACTGGCAAAATGGGGAGTGGGAGGTTGGGGAGGGGAAGAAGGGAGGAAGGTCTGCCCCCAGTGTAACTCCTGTGGTGCTTTTCACACCTTCTCCCAGTCAGGTGCTGGGTTTCCCTGTAAACAGAGCCTGAGCTCTTGGCTCTGGCACATGGAAGGGAGACTTGCTAGTGCTGAGTGGGGTGGAGAGGCAGGGCTGGCAGGATGGCCAGGGAAGGGGGGAGGCAGGACAGAATCCAGCTCCCAGACTAGTTAGCACCTTAGCCGGACTGTTCCCTCTTCCTGGTGTGGCAAACAGTGCAGGGAAAATGTCTGATGTAAGCCAAGGGAGCAGCCTGCAGGTTTCTGTGCCAGAGCTGGTTTGTCCTGGGCCACTGGTGGGTAGAAAGAACCAATTACTCAGTTACGTGGGTGACACATGGGCTGGTACTGGGCTGCTGGAGTGGCCTTTTGGCTTTGAGAGAACAATGCAGGAGGGGTGTGAGCAGGGGGGGTGTGTTGGTTTTGTGTCATCTCAGGAGTGGGAGCTGCTTCCAGCATTGGCTTATCTGTGGCACCACAGGGTCCCCGTTTGTGTTTGGAGTGGACAGCAAAGAGGGAGTTTGGGATTATGGGTGTACTGGCCCAGGCAGGTGGGCTGGGGTCACCCTGTGCTGCTCCTAGCAGCTGCCAGAGGCACTGGGAGTCCTTGTGTGGAGCTGGAGAGTGGGAAGCTGGTTGTAGAGGGTGTAGCTGTTCAACACACAGCCCTTCTGCTGCGGGCCCCAGGGAGAGAGGGAGGGCAGAACGGGGAATCCAGAGTGTTGGTCACACTGTGGGGCTGGGCAGCTCGGGCTGAACTGGAAGTGATTTTCAGCTTTGGGAGGTGTCTCGTGCTCCTGTTGGTGCTGTGGCCCCACTGACCCCGCTGTTGTCTGTGCCCACAGAGCTCCTGTATTAGTTTTACCTACTGGAAAGAGACTGTTTCGATACTGCTCAGTCCGGACCGGACGTCCCCCTGTGCCATAGTCAGCTACATCGACGAGGCGTACATGGACATTGACAGAGACTTTTCCGAGGAGTAATTCCCGCCTCCGGCTTCTGACGGACAGCTCGGAGGGTCCCTCGCACCCGGGGGTTTTCAGGGATACGCTGTGTAGTGTGTGTGTGCAGCTCGGAGCCGCGGAGCGTCGTCCCACCCCAACCCTGCCGGCCCCCAGCTCTGACCTCCGAGACTCGGACAGCTCTCTGGGCAACACATTCAGGGATGTATCTTCCAGTTATTCTGGGATAAAAATAATCACCTGCAAAAACCAGCCTGTATTATTTTTTTCCTCTCTCCCAGTCCGGCGGGGCTGGCAGAAGGGGTTTTGCTGACGTGAGGGTTCTCTGTATGTGCCGATTGAGGCGTGGCTCTCTCAGGGCTGCCGGACGAGCAAGTCGAAAAGCACAGCAATTGCCCTCCAAGTGTGAGGTCCAAGGAGCCAATCTGAGCAGGACCCTGCCACCAGCCACGTGCAAAGCCACCACGAGGACTCCCTGCAGGTGTAACTCTTCCGCTGGGCTTTGGGGTTGGTTAGAGCATGAGTGTGTGTGCGTGTGTGTGCTTTTAATTCCTGAGAGCCCCAGCTCCAGTCACCTCTTTACCATTTCCTTTTGGATCATTTGGTACTAAATCTATCTGTGCTCCTGCTGTCCTTCCTGCAGATCCTTCCCATCCGGAGGCGTTTCGCAGTGCTGGAGAACAGAGACATTTCAGCAGTGGTGGAATTGCAACAGGGGTTGGCTTTTTCACGGAGCACTAGCATTAAAATGTACTAATTTTTTAAACTTGTGGCTTGTCCCTTCTTGGGTAACTAATCTGGTTTTAAAATCCTTTTCAGGACCATTGCTCTTGATGTTAACCTGCTATGCCTGGAAGTCTTATGTCAGTCTCTGCTTTCAGTCCTTAATATCAACACACACATTAATCTTGAAGTGCAATATTTACTGGAGATGTCCGTTTCTTTTCCTGGATCTGTTTTAATCAGAATGTGTTAAATGCTGGGAATAAACACTCCTGGTTGAAAGTAACTTTGTAGGATATGTTGGGAAAGGGGGAATCGGGTTTTGGCAGTCCTGATTGCCAAACCTGCGCCTGCCCTGCCTGCTCACCAACACCACGTTGCTCCAACACATTCAGATACCCAGGAATGAGATACACTACACTTAAGCCACTACATTTAAGTCAAAAACATGTCTTGCAGCTACAGCTAAAAGAAACCAGTTTTGAAACACACATCTGAATTTTTTTAACATTTTATAATTTATTTGATGAGATGACTTCAGCTCTATCCAGGCCCCTGAGAGGTGAGGATGTCCCAGAGCTGCAGCCTTTTGTCTCTCGTTGTTGCCAGCAGCATGAAACCCACCCTGAGGCTCCCTGTGCTGGGGCTGGAGGAGTGAAGGAGGCTCCATCCCCAGGGGCAGGACTTGTCTCTGAACATCTCCCTTCTCCTTTCTCTTCTCCCACACCTCAGTGTCCCGCTGTGGGCTCACGGGGTGCTCAGAGCTGCTGAGCTTGTGCATAAAGCTGGAGCCTTGCAGGAGCTCCTGGGGATCCCGGTGTCCCTCCCTGGGAGCTGCATCCCGCTCTGGTGAGGGTACCCTGGGGAGCTTCTTTGCCATGGCAGCTTCACCTCTGCTCCTCCCCTGCTCACCGCCACCCTGCCCCTCCCTCCCCTCAGCTCATTTCTTTCTCATCTGTACTTTTTTTGTTCTTGGGTATTTGTGGTTTTGGTGTATCTTTGCTTCTTCTTAACTGTAATAGATGTACACTTAAAATAAATGCTTCAGATTAAAAGGCTTTTAAGTTAAGGGATGCCTTTTCCATAGTGTAGTTAATTGGTGCATCCACTGATTGCTGCTATAACCCTGCAGTCTCACTCCCCTCTCTGTATTTTAAAGACAGTTTGGGGCCCAGCTGCCTCTGGCCTTGCCCATGGGCCTGGGGGAAGCTGAGCTGAGCTCACACCATCCCTGGAGCTCCTCCCAGGCCTGGGAGCACAGGCTGGGCTTTGCTTTTGGGCTGATTGGGTAGAGAAGGGCACAGGGAACAAAGCCCCGGCAGCTCCTCCAGGGGTGGAGCGTGCTGGGCTCCAGGGAAAAGGCTCTGCCCCCGCGCACAGAGGGCCACAGGCAAATCCCAGCTGGGGCCACATTCCTTTGGGATGTCTGTCCGTGCCAGATGCCTCAAGAATCTCTTGGTGAGAAGGACCAGACCCATGGAGGTGGCAGCGGTTTCTGTGCTGGGATGGGAGGGAGCTGGGACCCCCGGCACTAACAAATACCTCTGGAAGTCTGCACTGTCCCCATGGATTGCTGAGGTTCGTGCTGCCCTGATTAATGCCAATTTGCTAACTGCAAATAAACATTAAATGGAAACTATTAAAGAAATCTATTTTAAAGAAACGAGTGGAGATGTCTTTCTTTGCAGTGCCTTTGCCAAAGCCATAACCCCCTCCAGGGCTGCACTGGGGGGCTTTATGTCTTCAGGAGTAGTGGATGAAGTCTGTCCTACCTCATGCCTGTGCTCTGGTCCGCTGCAGCTGAGAGCTGTGTTTTGGTGGGGAGGGATGAGGAAAGGGCTCCTTTCCCAAAACCCATCCCACACCAGGGCCACTGAGATGGGAGAGGGAGGACTGGGCTTCTCTCCCGCCTGTGCCTCCCTGTGAAAAATGTTCCCCAAGACCCCAGGAGCAGAGCCCAAGGCCCCGGTTACCCTGTGACACACAAGAGAGCCAGTCCTGGCAGATCTACGTTTATTCATGCAGTGCAAAGCTGACAGTGACTGTTACAGCCACTTGCCTCCAACCTACAGCAGCAGCTGGGACAGGGCAGGGCAGGCAGCCGGGCTCCTAATGCTGGAAGAAATCCCCAAAGGGCTTTGGTGAGAGCTGGGGGCATCAGTGGGAGGCGAGGGGGCAGTGCCACAGCAGGGCGGGACCGGGGCTGTGTGGTCACTCCCCTGGCTGCAGGGCTGGCAGGAGCCCCTGCCCAGCTCCCCATGCTCCGGCCAGGAGTGCCTACCTTGGAGATGGTGACGTCCCTGGTGCGGGCACGCAGTTTGTTGACCTGGGTCTCGGCGATGTCGGCGCGTTCCTCGGCGTCGTCCAGCTCGTGCTGCACCTTGCGGTACTTCACCAGGTTGGAGTTGGCCTGCTGCTCCTGGGCAGGGAGAGGGGAGAGGTGGGTGCATGGGGCACAGGGGACAGCAGGCTCCCCACATTGCTCTCGTGGCCCCTGGCAGTCCCAGGGAGGGACAGCCCTGTCCCCTGTCCCAGAGCAGTGATGAGCACTTACTGCCTCCTCAAACTGGCGCTTGTAGCTCTTGACCTTGCTCTGCAGCTTGTCAATCAGGTCCTGCATCCGAGCCAGGTTCTTCCGGTCTTCCTCAGCCTGCAAGTGCCCCGGCACCCTTGGTCAGACCCCAGCAGCCCCTCACCTTTATCAGAAAGTCACAGTGGTGCCAGCACAGACAGCACCAACCAAGCCCCCAGCCCCATGTCACGGCACCTGGCCCTTGGTTCCCCCCGTGTGTCCCATCACCCAGCTCAGGAGGTGCTGGGAAATGGGCAGAAGGACCCAGAGCAGGGAGTGGATGTTGTGACAGGGAGAAGCTCATGCAGCTGTTGTCATTCCCTACACAGAGCCCTGAACAAGCCCAGGCTGGGCTGAGCTCGGTGGGTTGTTGGGTACCACAAGAGGCCAAGCAATGAGAGTCGTGCCAGGCGCTGCTGGCCCGGGGCTGGAGCTGTGTCCAGAGCTGCTGTACCTGGTAGCTCAGCTCCTTGATCCTGCGCTCGTACTTGCGAATGCCCTTCTGGGCCTCTGCCATCTTCTTCTGCTCTGCATCCAGCTCTCCCTCCAGCTCCCGCACCTGCAGCGGGCACAGGCCGGCTCAGCACTCGCCTCCCAAGCACCAGCACCAGCCCAGCTGAGGCCAAGCCGCTTTCCCAGCTCACAGAAGCCACAGCAGAGGCTAAAACCATCCTGAGCTGGGCCCAGGCTGGCAGGTCCTTGTGGACTGTCCCCTGGTCCCCCAGAGGCACCACCTGGCCCCAGAGGGATGGGGCAGAGTCTGGTGCCACAGGGACTGGGGCAGCCCCAGGAATCAGCTCCTGGAGGACACAGCCAGGGATCTGCCCCTGCTTTCTCACCCTGGCCTCCAGCTTCTGGATCTGCTTCTTGCCCCCCTTGAGAGCAATCTGCTCTGCCTCGTCCAGGCGCATCTGCAGGTCCTTGATGGTCTGCTCCATGTTCTTCTTCATCCGCTCCAGGTGTGCGCTCGTGTCCTGCTCCTTCTTCAGCTCCTCAGCCATCATGGCAGCCTGCGAGGCCAAGAGCAGGGGGACATCACCACCAGGCCAGGCCAGGCCAGACTAGGGGCTCAGTGGAGAAGTCGTGAGACTCTCCCCAGCCATGCAGCAGAGTCCCCACCACTCTCTTACATCTGTGATGGCCTTCTTTGCCTTCTCCTCAGCATTGCGACACTCCTGCACCGCATCCTCCACCTCGTTGCTCAGCTGGGAGATGTCTGCCTCCAGCTTCTTCTTTTGGTTGATCAGCCCCGTGTTCTGCACACAGAGCAGGTTCACTGTGAGCAGGGCTGGTCATTCACCACTGCTGCACAGACTCCTGACTCTCCCACCGGTGCAGATACGGGACTTGGCAGTGCCTCACCTGGGAGTGGAGCAGGGTGACCCTCTCGGTGGTCTCCACCAGCTCCTGCTCCGCCAGCTTCCTGCTCCTCTCCGACTGCTCCAGCGCTGCCCGCAGCTCCTCCACCTCTGCCAGCAGCAGGTTGTTGCGGCGCTCCAGGGCACTCGCCTGCTCCTTCAGGTCATCGTTGTGGCGCTGGGTGTCATCCAGCTCGATCTGCAGGTCCTGTGGGGCAGCGTGGGGTCAGTGGGGACCAGCACAGAGCCGGGCTGGCAGCGAGGACAGCACCAAGTCTGTCCCAACCTTGATCTGGGCCTGGAGCTGGCGGCCCAGCTTCTGGAACTCGGCGGCCTGGCGGTTGGCGTGGTTCAGCTGGATCTCCATCTCGTTCAGGTCCCCCTCCATCTTCTTCCTCAGCCGCACGGCCTCGTTCTTGGCCCGGGCCTCTGCGTCGAGCGAGGCCTGCATGGACTCCATGGCGCGCTGGTGGTTGCGCCTGCAGGACAGGCCAGGCATCAGCCGCGTCCCCTGGGGACACCCAGCCTGGGGCGGCCCTGCCAGGGCCACGGTGCCAGCTCTGCCCCCACAGCAACATCCCAGCCTGTCCCCTCACCCCACACACCTCAGGTTCTCAAACTCCTCGTCCTTCTCCGCCAGCTTCCTGTCCATCTCAGCCTTGATCTGGTTCAGCTCCAGCTGAATGCGCAGGGTCTTGCTCTCCTCGTGCTCCAGGGCTCCCTGGAGACAGCTCAGCCATGGCAAGGTGGTTCCTGGGAAGGGGGCTCTCCCGAGCCACCCAGCCCAGCCTGGCCTTGCCCCCCCAGCCCATTACTATGGGGGGCAGGGCAGGTGGAGCCACCCCAGTGCCTGCAGTGGTTGCAGGACCCCCATGAATGGGATTCCCAAGGGTCACAGTCTGGCTCAGGACTGTCACTGCCCAGCAGCATCCAGCCAGAGCTGCAGGGTGGGCCAGTGGCTCCTGGGGGCAGCAGGAACATATGGGAAACAAGGACTCACCTCAGCCTCCTCCAGAGCTGCCTGGATATCACTCTTCTCGCTCTCCAGCATTTTCTTCACCTTCTCCAGCTCATGGATGGTTTTGCCACCCAGACTGATCTGGTCAGTCAGATCAGAAATTTCCTCTGACAGGGACAGGAGTTTGATCAGGAAGGAGTTTGTGGGGCCAGCCCCACACAAGCGACATCCGCATCCCCCTGCCCAGGCTCAGCTGATGTCCCCCAGCCCCTTGGAGAGCAGCCAAGGCTGTGCCTGGGGACATTTCTGCACAGAAGAGGCATCAAGGACCGGTTTGTCCAAGAGCAACACCCCCAAGGCAGTGCCAGGCCACAGCCATGGCACCCAGCTGCAAATCGTGCACCATCTGGGGACAGGAGCCAAGTGGCTCTGCCTGTCCTCCCAGAGTGTCCCCAGCATGAGGGCAAGACACACGCTGGCATCCCAGCAGGGCTGCTGCATCCCTCCCAGGGACGGGCTGAACAGCAAGGTCCACTCCTGGCCAACAAGGGACCCATGTCTGAGGACAGGGCAGGAGCAGGAGTCTGGGCAGAGCCCAAGGGGAGCGCTTGAGCCCAGTCCTACCCTGCAGGTTCTTGTTCTCCCTCTTGAGGGTCTCCAGGTTGTCCAGGGACTCCTCATAGGCGTTCTTGAGCTTGAAGAGCTCCGTGCTCAGGCTGCGCGACTCCTTCTGCGACGCCTCCAGCTCCACCTGGGTCTCCTCGTACTTCTGCTTCCACTCGGCCAGGATCTTGTCGAAGTTGCGCTGCTTCTTGTCCAGGGCAGCGCAGGCCGAGTTGGCGCGTTCCAGGTCCACCGAGAGGTCCTCGATCTCGGTCTGCAGCCGGTGCTTGGTCTTCTCCAGCGAGGCACACTTGGCGTGGGCGGACTCCACGGCCTCCTCCGCCTCCTGCAGCCGGGTGGCCAACTTCTTCCTGCCGATGGCACCGTGGTGAGCGCTCGCTGCCCCAGTGCCATCCCGCCCCACAGCCTCAAATCCCGGCAGGAGCGTGCTGTGCCACCCTGGGTCTGGGAGAGCCCCATTGCTGAACAGAAAGTTGCCACCTAAGAGGAACTGACTCATGCCATGGGACTTACTTGGCTTCCTCCAGCTCCTCAGTCCTCTGGATGGCATCAGTCTCATACTTGGTTCTCCACTGGGCCACCTCGGCATTGGCTTTGGACAAGTTCCTCTGGAGCTCGCTCTTGGCCTCCACCTCCTCCTCGTACTGCTCCCGCAGCAGGTCACAGTCATGCCGGGAGGCTTGCAGGGCATGGGCCAGGGCGTTCTTGCTCTGAGGAAGGGAGAGCAGCAGCTGACTCCAGGGTCCAGGACACAGGCCACGGCACCAGGACCGGGAGCAGCAGCAGGGAGCTTCTGTTCTTCCCAGGTGAAGAGCTGCCCTGTGTGCAGGCTACGGCCCACCTCCCCTGCCCAAGAGCCTGGGCCACTGCCACAGCGTCACTCAGAGACCAGCCATGCCCTGAAACCTCACCTTGGTCTCTTCCTCCAGCTGCCTCTTGAGTTCCTCAATGTTCTGTGTGAACGAGACCTTGCCACGGCTCAGCTGGTTGATGAAGGACTCCTTCTCCTCCAGCAGCCGACTAAGCTCCCCTGGGTTCAAACAGAGCCGAAACAGCTCCTTTGGGGCTGTAGGGCTGCAACCTGCACTAGCCCACACTCCCCCAGAGCCAGTGGCCTCCAGCTGTCCCAGCTGTGTCCCCACCAGGGCAAGGTGGGCCATGGGCAGGGGTGCAACCAGCTAGAGGCAAAGGATGCCAGCTAGGAATCCCTCCTGAGGCACAACTAGCTTCTCCCTCCATGGGAGAAGGAGGACAGACTGCCCGGCTGAACCCCCCTCCCCCAGCCAGACACCCCAGAGCCAGAGCATCCCCAAGGCTGCCGTGTGCCCCCGGCTCGTGCCCCACGCACCGTTCTCGGTCTGCAGCCGGCCCCGCTGGGCATTCACGTCCGTCAGCTGCCGCTGCAGCTCGTCCACTTTGGCCTTGGCCTCGTTCAGCTGGTCCTCGTAGGTGCGGCACAGCTTCTCAGCATTGGCCTGCAGGCACCAACACAGCCTGGCTGAGCCCAGCTCTGGCCACAGAGCACCGTTCTCCCACCCTGGGACTCCCTGCCCTGCTCAGCGGATCCTACAGGCACACAAGGCAGAGAGCAGGAGCCTGCCAGAGCTCATTGCTGAGCTAACAGTGGCTCTCTGCAGTCAGTCTCCCAGGAAATGTCTTCCCACAGCTTCCAGACTTGACTAGGACAAGCAAAGCACCCTGTAGTGACATAGGGACGAGCTGTGGGTCAAACAGGGACCGGGCCACGGCAAAGAGCTATCTGAGACACCATCCCATGGACGTGGCTGTGCTGGTCACGCTGCACCCAGTTCCACTGACGTCCACAGGAGAGACCAACCACTCCGTGGAGAACCAGCACCCACCTTGTTCTTGGTGATGTACTCGACGTTGGAGGACAGGTCGTCAATCTCCATCTTCATCTCGCTCTTCTCCTTCTCCAGCTTCTGCTTGACGCGCTGCAGGCTGTCGATCTGCTCGCCCAGCTCGGCCACGCTGTCGGCGTGTTTCTTCCTCAGCGCGGCCGCCGTGGCCTCGTGCTGCAGCGTGGCCTCCTCCAGGTCCCGCCGCAGCTTCAGGAATTCCGCCTCCCGCTTCTTGTTCAGCTCCAGCTGCATGGCCGTGGTGCCGCCGGCCTCCTCCAGCCGCTCGCTCAGCTCCTCCAGCTCCCGCGACACCTCCGCCCGCTGCTTCTCCACCTTGGCCCTGGCGGCTCGCTCGGCCTCCAGCTCCTCCTCCAGCTCCTCAACGCGTGCCTGGACACACAGAAAAGGGCAGATGCTCCAAGCTCTGCGTGAAGCTCCAGCACCTCTGCTCTCCACAGCGGAGCAGTGTCCCTGCTGATGATGGGAAGCAAAAAGCCACCAGTCTTGGGCTGTTTCGGGAGGCAGGTGCTCCTCGGTAGCATGTTTGGAGCTCCTGCTCTCCTCTATCCCTGCCATGATCCAGCTGGCATGAGCTTCTTTTCATGGGAACTTCCATGACTGTGGGGATCTGTCTCTGATAGGAAGAAGCCCAGCATCCTGGATTTGGGTTTTCAGAGTTTGGGCACTGGATTAAAGGTTTTATTTTGGACAGAGAACTACATCCTGGAAGCTGTTCCTCAGGCTGGTGATAGTGTTCACCTCAATAGCTCGTTCTTTAATTTTCAATCCACCATGTTTTGGCAGAGGGCTTGGCTCCTGCCAGCCATGCCAGCTTTTTCCAAGGAGATGCCCCGGTGCTCAGAGAGGGACTCGCCCATGCAGATTCCCCAGTACATCACATCTAATGGAAATTTCGGGATCCCAGGCTGTATGAACAGTTCTTTCCACCATACCTGGACCTCCTTGATCTTCTTCTGCAGCTGGGCCTCCATCACTTGCCCATCTTCAATCCTTGAGTTCAGCTGACTTATCTCAAAGTCTTTCCTGTATAGACAGAAGGCAGAGCCTCTGGTCAGACAAACACTGTTCTGACAGGTCCTTCTGGCTCCTGAATTTCCCTGCACTGTTACACCCAGGCCAGAGGACAATCACACCCACACAGGAAAGGACTGAAGGGGTAAGAAGACTCTCATGGAAAGCTCACAGGGAGGGCTGGAGCAGCCAAATAGGCAGACAACTGGCTCTGAGGGCTTCCTTCTGAGCTCCCAAGGTGTTCTCCAGTTCCCCAATGAGAATGAGACATGACTGAAGCCTGCACTTGCAGCTGAAGCCTCAGCAGTGTTGGATCCTGCCAGGCAGGTCCCTCCTCTCCAACCCCATGTACAAAGGAAGGTCCATCGTGCCCTGGTCTGTGAGTCCGTCACAAGCTCCTCAGCCTCACTGCAAAGTGCCCAGGAAAACGCAGCCCTCACCGTGCCTGGGCTGGTCCCACAGCAGTGCCCAGAGCCACAGCCCAACAGCCCCTGCAGAGGCCACACATCCACGAAATTCAGAGGTGCAGAGCAAGCCCAGAGCCCAGGCAGGTGTCACGCACTCACTTCTTGAGCTTCTCCTCCAGCTGCTGTTTGTCATTCTCCAGATCCATTACAGACTCTTGTGACAGCTTCAGGTCTCCTTCAAGCTTCCTCTTTGCTCTCTCCAGGTCCATGCGGATCTTCTTTTCTTGTTCAAGAGAGCTTTCCAGCTGGAGAATGAAGGGAGGTGGGGTAGGGAGGGAAAGGACCCTCTGCAGCCCCACCCTTACCCATGTCCACTGCTGTGGGAACTTCACCCAGCCCTGGGAGCCAGAGGTGTTTCCCAGCTGGTCCCCAGTCCCATTCCCTCAGCCCAGGACTGCTCTCCATGAGGGGCTCTAGAACATCTCTTGTTTCAGGGGTAGTTTGTCAATGGGATTATGCATCAACTGGCCATATCAAACAGGGATCTGGTAACAATCCCACACTCCAGATCTCACTCAGGGACAGCCTTTGGGCTCTCCTGGAGATAGGACTCAAACTTCTCTTGCTTTATTCTCACTGGCCCATTACTCACATCATCCACTTGCTGCTCCAGCTTGACCTTGGCTTTGGTCAGTGTGTTGACCTTGTCTTCCTCAGCCTGCAGGTCATCCAGGGCTTGCTGATGGGCCTCTTGCAGGGCTTTCTTCTCCTTCGTCAGCTTGGCAATGATCTCATCCAGAGCAGCCATCTCCTCAATCAGGTTTTTAACCTGGATCAGCAAGAACAAACATAGAGAGAATCTTCTCAGAGGGAGGGGGTGCAAAGCTACTCCAGTAGCCTGACCCTTGCAAGGCAGGAGTCCATCCATGGGCAGCAGCAGCTCAGCACCCCACCAGCAGCCAGCCCCTCTCCCCTTGGCCAGGCTGGTCCCACCAGGGGCATTTTCCATGCTCCAAATCACTTGCCACAGCACAGAACCATTTGCCCGCACCTCTCTGGGCAGTGAGGCAGGACATGGATGGTTCTGCCCTCTCCCACCCCCCTTTTCCCTCTGGCCTGCCCCAGCTCCCCCACACCAGCAGCCTTATCCCAGATGTTCCTCTGGTGTCCCCACAAGCACTGAGGCCCCAGGCCAGCGAGGCTGGATGCTGCAGGGAGGTTGGTTACCTTGTTCTCCGTGGCGTGTTTCTCCTTCTCCACCTTGGCCAGCGTGATCTCCAGGTCATCGATGTCCTTCTTCAGCTCTGCACACTCATCCTCCAGCTTGCGTTTCTTGGCGGTGAGCTCCGAGTTCATCTCCTCCTCATCCTCCACACGCTCCATCAGCTCCTTCACCTTGGCCTCCAGCTGGATCTTGGACTTGATGAGCAGGTCACAGCGTTCTTCTGCATCTGCCAGGTTGTCTTGCTCCTGGGAGGGGCACAGGAGAGCCAGGGCTCACCCTCTGCCCCCAGACTCTGCTCACAGCCCTGCTCTCCTGGCCTTCTCCTTGTGGAAGGGGCAGAGCAAACCCAAGGTGCTCAGGTGTACAAAAACTACAGCTCCAGTCACTGGAGTAATCAAGGTTCGCAGGACAACCACTGACGCCAACCAGGGCCAAAGAGCAACTCAATCTTTCCAGAGGAAGGACACACTGGCACAAAAAACAGCACAAAATTTGGCAAGCAAACACTGCCATCGCCTCCCACCCCCTTGTGAGGAGAACACCCTTCCCTCCCAGAGCCAGGGGTTCACAAATCCCTGTGACAGCCCCAGGATGTGATGGTACTCCAGGCCTGCACGGCCTTAGGTTGTGTTGCAGACTGATTGTGGCAATGAGGGAGCCTCAGAACTGCAAGAGGCTGAAGGAGGGCTCCAGGACATTCTGCTTCTTCTTCTACCCATGAACCCTGCACTGTTTTTACACTTCCAGAGAGGAGGGTGAAGCACTCACTGCCTGCAGCTGGAGAGCCAGGTCGTTCTTCTCTTGGATCATGGAGACCTGCTTCTCTTCCAGCTCCTTCCTCTTAGCCTCAGACTTCTCCAGAGCCTCCTTCAGCTTCTGGAATTCCTCCTTCAGGTTGGACATTTCCTTCTCAGTCTGAGCAGACTTGAGTAAAGGTTTGATCTTGAAGAACAGCTTCATCCAGGACCAGTTCTTGACAGCGTTGAAGGCCCGGATGTTCCACTGGATGGTGTAGAGGGCTTCCCTGGGGGAATACAAGCACAGCATCACCAGGAGTGGGCATTCCCCGTGTCCCATCCTGGCTTCTGCAGGCCTGGACATGGCTCCATTCTCCACCAGCTGGACAAATGGCACAATGGTGAATGAATGGCACATTGTCTGCACACTGTACTGGCCCTGCTGGGATGGCTGGGGTGGCCTGGATTTCAGCTCTCCTCACTCTGCCTCCCTCTGAATCTTCCAGAGGAAACCAGAGGCTCCCCACACCTACATCCTCCCTACCAGGGCCATGCCAGACCTCTCCCAGGTCTGCCTCCATCCCTCAGGACCAACCCCTGCCAGACACAGGCAAGTCCTACAGGTCAAATCCACTGACACTTGCACAAGAGACAAGGAGACACAGAGTTCTGCCTTTTGCCCCCACAGCTCTACCTCCTGCTGATGATCTTCTGATACTCCAAACGCATGAGGAACCCGCGGATCCTGGCCTGGAGCATTGTCAGGACCTTGGCCAGACGCTCATCTCGCATCTCCTCCAGCAAGCCCAGCAAACCAGCCTTGAAAAACACCTGTGGGCAAGAGAGTGGAGTCACCAGCAGAAGGACACAGGGCTCAGGGGTGACACAGCCTGCCAGGGAGAGCTGGAGGTGCACCCATGCACGGCACAGGCATCTGAGCACCAGATCTGCCCTGAGCACATCGTGCTCCCCGGCAGGGACAAGCTGCTGTGGTGGGTGGGACGAGGTCAGGCAGCAGTGACCTGCTCAGAGCTGTTCTTTCTCTTCCCAGCCTGAGTCCCTTCAAGGGCTACACACACCCTGCAGAGTGCAGGGCTACAGCAGGGCTGTGGCCAGGCAGAGACAGGCATGGAGAGCAACAGGAGGGACAATTCATCCCACCCAGGGGCCAGCTGCCCGCTCTCACCTTGGTGTGACCAAACTTGTACTGTGCATGGTCCAGGTCCAGGGAGCTCAGCAGCTTCTCTGTGGCCTTCCTGCTGTCCACAAACTTGTCTTCTGGAATGGCTGCTGGATTGAGGATACGGTAGCTGCGGGGACAAAGCAGAGGGAGGCCATGCAAGATGACTGCAGCACCACCATCATCCTGGAACCCCAGTCATGCCACTTCCCACTGGAGCCATGTGGCTGCACCACAGGCTGGAGCTGTGTGTGAACCAGTTGCTCCAGGGCACAGGACTGCAGGCACCAGGGAACCCTGCCAGATTTTAGACCTTGAACATCAGGGGGGCTGTGCAAGGAGGCCACTGGCCTCACTAGGCCTGGGCTAAACAGCATGGGTGGGACCAGCTGGAGAACCCCAAGGATCCATCCCAAGGGCAGAGAGAAATCTGAGCAAGGATCAGAGGGCTTGAGCCTTGCCACCACCCCCCTGCACCAGCCCTGCATTCAGCACCTCAGACACGCAGATCTCATCCCAAACTCTCCATGTCTGGCACCCCAGAGCCAGCAGCAGAGCTATCCCAAACTGGACAGGCACTTGGGGATATGTGGGGAGCAGGTTGGAGCCAGGACAAGTCTGTCTGCTCTTGAAACATGTGTGAGTTGCTGAAAAGGAGAAAGAAGGAGCTACCGCTGCTTGAAGTCTGCGTAGAGGATCCTGTTGGGGAATCCCTTGCGGCAGATGCGGATCCCTTCCAGGACCCCGTTACAGCGCAGCTGGTGCAGCACCAGGAAGGAATCCATGGCCCCTGTGGGGGAGGACAGACACGGAGCTGATGCTCAGCCCAACAAGACAGAGGAAATGGAGCTGCAGCCTGGGCCTGAACCCTGGGAACATCCTGTGGTTTGAACACGGGTGTCAGCCTGTCCTGCAGGTCTGAGCTGAGCACCAGTGCTGCAGCCTGGGCCTTGGATGGTGGAACTCAGCCTGAAAGACTCGTCCATGCCTGCTGTTACACAAGTGCCAGGCTGCACAGCCAAAATGGGAGCCTGGCAAAGCTCATTCTCCCCAGTAGAGATTGACCTGGGTTGCAGGAGTTTCAACACTGAGATGGGGTCAGGGCTCAGTGGCAGCCTGAAAAGGGCTGGGGAGAGGGTGGGTGCAAGAATCCCTGCCAGCTCCCACATGTGGCTGTCCCCAAGGGCACTGCCAGGCTGCTGCCTCAGCTCTCCCATACCTGGGGTCTTTGTCTCGTTGGGGATGATGCAGCGGACGAAGTGGGGCTGGGTGGAGCGCAGGTTGGTCATCAGCTTGTTGAGATTCTCCTGCAGGGCAGACACAGAGGGTGAGGGGCTGCGGGGACAGCTCTCCTTCCCTACAACACTTCTCTTTCTCTCCAGCCCCTTCCCCCCACAGGCAGGGAGGGGGCAGACCCTGAGAGCCCCTTATGGCATAAGAAAGGGGTAATTTCCTCCTGCTGTCCTGCCAGTGGACACCCCCAGCCCCAGGCAGGATCAGTGCCGGGGTGGGAGCCACGGCAGAGGGCACTGGGCTGGCAGACAGGCCAAATGGCACCGGCAGGTTTTGCTGTGCCAGAGAGGTTTGCTGTGCCAGATGCTTCCCAAGCATTTGTAGGTAAAGTTTTGCTGCAGAGCAGAGCCAGGGACACAGGACTGAGCATATTCCTGGCACAGAGCTCTGTGCTCAGCGCCCTGCAGCTCCAGTGCTGGTGCCCACACTGCCTGCAGGCAGAGAATGTTAGGGTATGCAGGATTTCCCTGCACCTCCACAGCACTTCACCCCCTTTGGCCGTGGCAGAGGGCCCTGCTGATGCAGGCTGCACCTCCCTTTCTCTCCAAGGCACAGCCCTGCCTTTGCTTGAGGGAAAGGCATCTGCATCCTCGATCTTTCCAGCTGCCTTCCCCTGCTTATACAGGCTCAGCCTGTCCAGGACCAGCTCAGGGAAGGGAACACCTTCCCGCAGCTCCACATCACCATGGGGCAACTCCCCATTGCAGACACCTTTCCCCAAGGCCTGTGACTTGTCCTGAAGGAAGAAAGTCACACTTTTCCCTGAGCAGGGGCTCTGCCACAGAGCTGCCCTCTTCAAGCACCCTGGCACAGAATCACAGAATGTTCTGAGTTGGAAGGGATCCTCAAGGATCATCCAGGTCCAGCTCCTGGCCCTGCACAGACACCCCAGCAATGCCTGGGAGCATTGTCCAAACACTCCCGGAGCTCTGGCAGCCTCAGGGCCGTGACCATTGCCCTGTCATCACAAGGCTGTCACGGCAGGACACATCCCTCCGTGCTGCTTTCCAGCTGGTTGAGCTCTGGGTTGGACAAGTAACTCCTGTGGTGAGCACAGGATGGAGCTGTGTGACATCCTGAGCTGTAAAATGGGTCATGTCACCCCCCAGGACGGGGAGCTGCCTGCTCAGAGACCTGCAAGATCCTCCTCCATTTTCTTCTGCCCAAAGGTTGTCCTTCCCGCTGACAGGAATGAGGAGAGAAGTAGCACAGACTTAAAGTGATGTTCATGTAATTAATTATCTAAACATCACTACAAGTCTTAACTGCCGCTCTCTCAAAGGCGGAGGAGCTGCCGCAAGCGTCACGTGGGCAGGAGCAGCACGAGCCCAGCTCCAAGGGAGCTCTCCCAGCCCAGAGCCTCGTGTCCTGCCCTAGGAGCATGGGGACAGGGATGGGGCTCTGCCAGGCATGGGCCCCTTGCCCAGAAATGAGAGGGAGCTGGGGGCATTGGCCTAGTGGTGGTCCTTCAGGAGCCCTGGTGGTCTTTCAGGAGCCCTGGTGGTCCTTCAGGAGCCCTGGTGGTCCCCCAGGCCCCAGGAGGTGCAAGAAGCCAAGAGGCTTGGCAGGGAAGTGGGACTGCCAATGGGACCCTCAGAGCATGTTTCCCTCATGGCCCTGGATAAGGGGCTGGCTCTTACCTTGTGCAGCTGCGACACTGTTTGGAAAGAAGCTGCCTTTTTACGCTTCTCCTTGGTCCCTGGCTTGTGAGATTCCTCTGTGGGGTTGAAATATTGATTATTTACATCAGCAAAACATCTGCCTGGCTTGAGGGACTCAGGGGCACCCCCAAACACCTCTAAAATTCCCACAGCCCTTGCTGTTTCTAAAGCAGAGGTGTTTGTGCCCTGCTGCAGAACAAAGGCACCAACCACCAAAAACATCTGCCACAGCACCCAGCTCTGGGTGTGGCTCCTCAGCTCCTGGTAGCAAGACACCCCTTCACACCCCCAAAGTCACAGGGCCACCACAAAGCAGCCCTACAGCCCCACACAAGCCCTCAGACCGGCACCCACCTACCCAGGCCAGGCAGGATTTTAGGGATCAATGTGGGTTTTCCCTTTGCTGCCAGGGACAAGGATGCTGCACCAACAGCTGGGAATGGAGGAGAGGAGGGGAGAGACTGAGGTAAAAAATGGGGTGAGGGTGTTCCTCACCTGAAGCAGAGCCCACATAGTTCTCATAGAGGGAGGCCAGGAGCTTGTTCTGGGATTTCTGGAAGACGGACACCACTGTCTCGTTCAGGGGGTCCTTGTTCTTGTCCAGCCACCCCACGATGTTGTACGGCACCTGTCCCCGGAGAGGAAAGGTCAGGACAGCCCTGTCCCCTCCAGGGGAGGGTGTGGATGCTGGGAAGAGCTGCCAGGGACGTACCACACCAGCGTAGTGCACCACCTCAAAGTGGGCCTCGTATTTCCGCTTCTTATCCGGCCGCGGCTTCTGGAAGTTGGGCGACTTCCCGATGTGGTTGTCGTAGAGCTTGGACTTGAAGGTCATGTCAGAGGCTTTGGGGAACATGCACTCCTCTTCCAGGATGGACAGGATTCCCAGGGGCTGCAGGGAGAGGGGGGGATAAAGAGGACTGAGCTCAGTGTTGCCACGTCCCATCCCAAAATGGGATTCTCTGCACCACTGAGCACAGGCTTGACCTGGGAGATCCCATCCTAATCCAGGTACAAGACATTGGCCATAGGGCCAAGCTGTCACTGGCATATTCTAGGCTGTATCTGACCTCCCAGGCCCATGTGGGACTGGCCAGGCCTGCAAGACATGGGAGCTGGGAGCTTGCCCTGGTCCAACAGATTGTTGAGAAGGAGGGATCCTCTCCAGGACTGCTCCTTTCCAAAAAAAAAGAAGTTTCCTTCATGCAATGCAGTGGTGGAAATATTTTCAAGTAAGAGGCACTGAGGAGCAAGTGGGTAGGAGAAAAGGGGAAGAGATGATTGCTCTCTGGAGGAAAAGGCTGCACCAGGTTTTGTGGCTCACCAGTGGGTAGGAACAGAATTTCCATGTTTTCATGAAGTCAAAATTTGTGTCAAAAAGGTCTCAGTGGGCTGGAGGCTCTGAGCTGTAAGTGTGGGGAAAATAAAGCTGGGCACTTGCCACTGGGTGGGGAGGGAATAATTTAATTTTGGCAGCAGAGCACCTCTCACTGTTGCAGCCTTGCAGACAAACCATCCCCCAGCAGTACCAGTCCTGTGCCCTGCCTCACACTTCACCTTCTCAATCAGGTCGATGCAGGCCTGCAGGTCCAGGCCAAAGTCAATGAAGACCCATTCGATGCCTTCCTTCTTGTATTCCTCCTGCTCCAGGACAAACATGTGGTGGTTGAAGAACTGTTGCAGTTTCTCGTTGGTGAAGTTGATGCACAGCTGCTCGAAGCTGTTGAACTGCAAGAACAAAACAGACCTGAGTCACAAGGAGGAGCTCCAGAAGTGAAGGGATTCACCCCTGTGCTTTGTCTGGGTGTGAAGGGTGATCCCTGCCATGCTCAGCTACCAGAGCAGGTAGCCAGCCCTCACTGGAGTTGTGCCCACAGCAACGTTAAATCATTCCTTGAGAGCTGCCTGTTTGCTCCAGAAACATCAGTTCAGACCAGAGCTCGTTTCCTCATCAAGGCCAGCAGTTTCTTAGAGAAGATAGAACTCTCAAACACCAGGGGACTGAGTTGTCCCTACAACACTCCCCCAAACCCACTGCAGGGGCCTGCAGAACTCACGTCAAAGATCTCGAAGCCTGCAATGTCCAGGACCCCGATGAAGAACTGCCTGGCCAGCTTGGTGTCCAGGGTCTTGTTGATGCGGGTCACCAACCACTTGAACATGCGATCGTAGGTGGCTTTAGCCAGGGCCCCCACAGCATAGACCACCTGCCAAGGCAAACCCCAGAGCACACCGTGAGCTTCTCCCAGCTCCTGCAGGAGCCAGAGGCTGAGAGAGAGCTCCTCCTGGCACACAGACAGATCCAAGGAGCTCATGGTTACAGTACAAGCTCCAAAATTAGCTTTACATTCCTCACAAGTGTGTTCCTGCCTACCTGGCCTATCTTGCCTCCAAGGTCTTAGGCTATAAATTCAGTTTAAAGTGGTATTTTCAGAAGCCTTGTGCCTACAGCCCACTTTGGATAAGACACCAGCTCCTGAGGTCCTCTTGAATTGTACTTGAGGGCTGGCTTGCACTACTCAGGCCAGGTCTGGGTTCCTACTGGGGTGTGGCTGGAATCTGACAGGACACATTCTTGGTGCATTTGAGTCTCCCAGTTCAGACCAGTTCAGATGAGTTTTCTACTTTTCAGGGCTGAACTCTTTACAGGAGTGTGACTGTCTCTGAAGCAGACCCATAGAGCCTGGAGCTCCTCTGGCTGGGATCCAGCCCACATTTCAAAGACACTGCTCTGAATCTCCAGCCTTGGTTAATGTGCAAAGCTATCAGCCAGCTCTGCCACCCACTTTCCCTGCTGCTGAAAGCCAAGAACTGCAGATACACCTTCTCCTGCTGCTCTGGAGTCTCCTCCTACACCCAAGAGCGTGAACTGAGGCACCAGTGGTGCTGTGCAAAGCGCAGTGGGCAGTGGGCCTGAGCAGGGGACACGTGCCCTGCTGCCCTGTCTCACTCACCTGCTCCACGTTCTGACCTTTGGTCACGTACTCGTTGCCCACTTTCACACGAGGATGGAGCAGCCCCTTGATGAGGTCAGCTGAGCTGATCCCCATGAGATAGGCAGCTTTGTCAGCACCTGGAAAGCAGCACAAAGGCATGAGGAGCCTGCAAGGAGGGTCTGGGAAGGGAAAAAGGAACCAAAATAAAAAATGACCAGCTCTTACGATGATCAGTGCTAACCACACTGGTTTTTCCACCTGCTCCAGAGTCTCTTCCAGTGTTTAATGTGATTTTCCACCTTGGATAATCTGTGATGCTTTAAAATCTGAACCTCCTGCCTGAGAAGTTACTGCTTGGATACCTGCTGCACCTTATCAAGTGCTTATCAGGTTTTAGTCTTCTTGATCTATGATTCTCTATGCATTTTCCAGTGGAAGTTGGAATCTCCATGCAGCAAATTTGAAGTGACCAGAAGAGAGGTGATTGTTTTTCATAAACTCCTAATAGCAGATTGTAGCTAGAAAATCACCTCCGTAGGCAAATCACTGCCAGATAAAAACCTTCATTAATTACCAGGTAGCAGCTAAAGCCTGTGCTGCCATTCATGAGGCAAAGAGAACTTTTCCTTCATGAATGTTAACATGACACAGGCTGATCCAGGTAGTCATTACTGCTGGATCCCTGCTGAAGCCTCCCGAGTAAGGGCCAGAGCTCCCCCTTCTCACCCTTGCACATGCTGCACAGTCACCCTCTCCCTTCAGCTTTGCTCTGCAGCCCAACTGTTATTAGATCTGTGCTTTGCATTGGATTTTCCTGAGCAACAAACCAGGAAAAGTGTGAGACAGTGATTGTGTCCTACTCTAGCTGCTCTTCAGGAGGCTGTGAGCTGAGCAGGTGCTGCTCACAGCCTGGCTCACCCTCGGTGGATGCCCTGCCTGGAATGCTGTCCAGTGAAGTGCAGGAGATGAAGAGCAGGAGGAGACCACACAAGATGAAGCCCAGCTGGAGTGTGACACCCTGTGATGCTGCTGAGATAAGTCTGAAGCAGATGAGACCACCTTGCAGAGAGACTGTCCTAAATATTCCTGCCCCCCCTTCGTGCACCCCCAGCAGGGCCTAAGGCCGTGTGGGTGTTTGGGATCAGGGTCACTGCCCTCCACAGGCAGGAACGTGCGTGCCCAGCCAGGCTGGGCAGGTCTGGAGCACAGAGCCCAACTCACTTTCAGTGCCGTCAGCCTCTGCCTGCTCCTCCCGCTGCTTTTGCTTGAACTTCATGTTCCCAAAGTGCATGATGGCCCCCACTATTTTATAGCAGCCGCATTTCTCGTCGTTGCTGAAGCCCAGGATGTCCATGGCGTGCTGAGGAGACACAAAGCAGTAGAGATAGAACAAATTCACCACGCTGAGGGGAGGGTTGGTTCCTTCTCCCACCATCTCCTAAGGTGCTCTCCCTGGCCGGGGGCTGGGCAGGGTGCTCTGTCTGGAGGACACCTAACCAAGGAATCCTGTCCATGGGGTTTGAATGTGGCTCCAGCTCGCACAAGACCTATTTGAAAGCAAAAGGAATAGCCTAGCATGCACAAGGAGGAGGTTTTCCAAGCTGAGGGCTCAGGAGGAGACCTGACCAATCTCTACAGCTCCCTGACAGGAGGGGGCAGCCAGGGGGAGGGCGGGCTCTGCTCTCAGGGAGCAGGATGGGAGGAAACAACTTCAAGCTGTGCCAGGGGAGGTGCAGGTTGGACATCAGGAAGAATTTCTTCACTGAAAGGGTGGTCAGGCATTGGAAGGGGCTGCCCAGGGAGGTGGTGCAGTCCCCATCCCTGGAGGTGTCCAAGCAAGGACTGGATGTGGCACTCAGTGCTCTGGGCTGGTGACAAGGTTGGGATCGGGCACAGGTTGGGCTTGGTGATCTTAGGGGTCTTTTCCAGATTTAATGACTCTGTGCTCTTCTTTCTCATGGGCACTATGGGAAGTGCACATGTGCCACAGGCCCTTCCTGATGCAGGGAATTACCCTCCCTTCCCTGCTTGGATGAGGCTGTTGATGGAGACCAGAGTCACTCTGCCCCTTCTCGTAGGCTCACTACAATCGCCAACAAACCAGAGGGAATTCCCAGCTAATTTAAAGAGGGACACACAGAAAGCCAGGACACATCCCCAGAGGTGCCCAGGAGGAGGCTGTGCCCTCCCCAGGCCCCCGGGCTGTGCACGTACATCCGTGGCCATGAGCTCCTCGCCGTCATCCAGGTTGTCCACTGTTGTCACCCCCTGGGAGCAGAAGTGGTAGTCGTAGGGGTTGAGGGACAGCAGCAGCATATCTGTTGGGGGGTGACACGCAGAGGGTGAGGCCAGCCTGGCAGGGACATCCCCGGGCAGAGGGACAGCCCTGCACACAGATGAGGCTTCGCCAGCCTCAACTAGAGGGCACCAGCTGGGGGAGGAACAGCCTCTTCCAGCACAGGCAGGTCCCACATGGGTCCACCTCTTCTGTGCTTGCCTCCTGCTTGCTATCTTGGGATATGGCCTGGCTGCAGACTGATTTAGAAGTGGCCACCATGCCCTTGTGACTCCAGATAAGATTACTGCTCTCTCAGATCTGCCTAATAAGGTGCTGTTCAGCACCAAGCTCAGGAGCCCGCAGCCAAGAGCTGACCACCCCAGAGGGCTGTGCCAGCCATCCTCCTGCGTGGGGAAAGGCTTCCTGAGTGTGATGTGGCACCAGGAGGCTGCTCAGAGCACAGAGCTGCCCCAGCACAAACTCAGATCAGGTGGGGCTGTCCTGGGGCTCATCCACCAAGGCCCTGAGAGAGCTGTGCAGCTGTCTCCAAGCTCACCTGAAACAGGTCATCTCACCAGGGAGGCTGAAGGAGTTTGGAGGAGGCTGCAAAACACTTCCCTCTATCCCAAAATGAGTACATCTCCAGCCTGCACACGCTGAGGTCAGTGCTGTACCCACCACCCCACGAGGACTCTGTGCAAGGCAGCTTTGCAAAGCACACTCCCACCTTGCAAAAAGGCCTTGAGTGACCTCACAGTGGCAGAAAGGGCTAATTTAGTCTGACTTCTCAGCCTGTGAGGATAATGGAGGCTGGGCTAGATGGCCTCTTGAAATCCCTTCCACCCTGAATTATCCACCAATCCTATGATCCTGCGCAGCTAGCAAAGCATTCAAGGGCAGAACCTGCACGGTGAGCTGGCTTTGCTCATTCCTGTGGACCCCAAAGCTGACAACGGAGCTCCCTGGGGCTGTTCTCAGGCCATCCTGCTCTAAGGGCTGTCTGCATCTTTGGCTGCCTTACCTTGCAGCTCCGGTTTCTTCCCAGAGAGGATCTGGTAGTAGATGTGGTAGCTTCGCTCTTTGGGTTGCTGGAAAATCACTCTGGATTTTTCCAGAAGATCTAGAATGAAATAGGGCAGAGGGGTCAGAGGAGGGCTTGTTCCTTCCTGGAGCTGAGCCCAAATCGTGGGATGAATTCCCACCCCAGTGCAGCTACTCACAGATGTCAATGTCTGCAGAGGCCAATTTCCCTGAGGGACCAAAGTGGATCCGGATGAATTTGCCCTGAAAACACACACAGGAGGTAAGTGCTGGGCTTGGCTACACAGCCTGAACAGCCCCTAGAAACTGAATTAATTTCCTGCTTCTTGAGCTTCTGCTGATGTCAGGCAGGTTAGTGGGCTCTGTAAAGGGGTGAAGTTCTCTGTCTCGTAACATTCAGAAGCTGAAACAGCATTGCCCAAGGGTTTAAATACCAGGCAGGCAGGAATTTCACTGACAGCAGACAAAGCCCTGTCCTCAGGCCTATTCTTACCACGAAGCACTTCTGCAGGGCGCTGTGACACTGAGCCTGCCTGCGGCCCCTGCTCTGTGCTGGGCTCAGGGTCTCCCCCAGCAGAGCCTCCCTCCCCTCCAAGGCACAGGAGCTCTGCAGCCACAGCAGAGCCAGGCTGGGCTTAGCAAAAACAATGCTGCTCCTTGGAAGGGACACACTTGTCTGTCCCAGAGCACTCTAGGCTGTGCTCACTGTCCCTCTCAGCTCCGGTCCTGCCGGGGATGGGATGTCTCTCCAGCCACAGGCTGTGACACCAGGGCCATTCGTGCTGGCCACCATTTACTGCACTGATGTAACCAGAAAAAACGTGGCCCTGGCAGGCCAGTCCCACTAGGAAGCAGATCCCTGCTACGTGCCCACAGTGCACAAACCCACAGTGCCACCCGCCGTGCACCCAGCCCACACCAACACCCACAGCTCCCCGTCCCACCGAGGCACTCACAAAACGCGAGGAGTTGTCGTTTCTTATGGTTTTGGCATTGCCAAAAGCTTCCATGGCTGGGTTAGCCTCGATGATTTGATCCTCGAGGGTGCCCTGGAAAACAAAACCAAAGGATGTGTGAGGTCCCCCTCAGCCAGAGGGGCTCTGTACCCAAGAGCACGGGGCGGTGCCAGGGGCTCCTTGCTGCACTCCTTAGCTGTCCCTGAGACCTGCTGCTCCCTGGGCACCTCCTGGCCTGCCCGGGCAATGCAGCTCAGTGCAGGAATCAGCAGAACTGGGGTTTGCAACACTGCTCTCTGTGGGCTTCTCCTTGCCTAAACTGGTCCCTCTGGAGATGCAGACTGCTGTCACCTCTGCACACAGCTCCTTTCTTAGGAGTGACAACATGCAAACCAAGAGCAAGTTCATGTCATGACGACAACAGTCTGAGTCATTTCAGGATCTCTGACATCAGGCATTTCCTCTTCTAAGCAGACTGAAGTCTAAGCATTTCCTCTTCTAGCAAATGAAAGTCTAGGCATTTCCTCTTCTAGCAAACTAAAGTGTAGGTCAGTTCACATCAACAGAATTTTGTGAAACGAGAGGTTTCACAAAACCTACACCAACAACATGCATGGCAGGGTCCCAATGTGATGGGAGTACACCACAGGTCCCAGCTGGCATGATCTGCTGCGAATACTGGAGCTCTCTTGAGCAAGGCCTAAGATTAATCCTCTCCTAACCTTGTTTTTCTATGTGTTTCTCTGTTCAAAGATTAAGAGACAGCCTCTACCTAATGCAGGTAAAGCAGGACAGGGATTTGAGGAGAGCAACAAGAGACTGGTGCCAAACCACATGAAAGATGGTGGGGCTTGACATCAGCAAGAGAGTTTGGTGGCACAGGCACCTGCAGGATATTTCATGGGAGTTTTTGCCCATGCTCTGACACATTACAATCCACAGGGCTTTCCTGAGGTGGGGAACACCAGCTCTGGGCTCTGCCCACCCAGAGCCACCCTCTCTTTCCAATGCTGGAACCACAACTGCTCCCCACCTTTGCAACTCCAGGAGTGTGAAGGGCACAAGAGACAGGGAGGAGCTGTGAATCACACAGTTACCAACACACTATCACCTGAGTATCCCTTGGTCTCTTATCTCTAAATTCAGCCTGACCTAAAACTACCTGGCCTGCGAGACCCAGTGAGGGCAGCCCCGAGGCCCACAGATTCAGCCCCTGGGCTGTCTCACTCTCAGTTTGTCCAAGTGGTCACTCACATCATGATAAACATCCCCCAGCCAAGGGTGTGCACCAGCTAAAGGCTCAGAGAAATCAAGGGCCAAGGATGTGTTGGGAGCCCCAGGCGCTGAACCTTTCCTGGGTTTCCTTGGAGCAAACACCTCAGAAATGTCCCCCAGACAAGGACACCAGCTGCCTGCAGTGGTGGGCAGAGCCAGTCTGGGGCTTTGCAGAGGGTGGCAAGTCCGGGCACCAGCAGGGCACTGGTCTGCAGCCAGAGCACAGGGCTGCCTGTGGCAAAAAGGGTCTTCTCCTGCCCCTCAGCACCACCACCCTCAGCTGGACTTTCAGGCTGAGGAGGATCTTCAGGGACTGGAGGCTTCACCTCACCTTTGGAGGAGCCCACACCAGCCCCAGGCACACACTGGATAGGAACGAATGTATGAGGAGTAATTATGCCTTGGCAGAGAGGATGGAGTCAGAAAGGCAGAAAGACACCAAGAGATGAAACAGCAAAGCTTCCAGCTATGGGAAGGAGGGAGATACAAAGCCAAGCGGAGAACTAAACACTGCCAAGGTGCTGCTCCCAGACCTAAGGTAGAGGCCCCACACATCACCCCACCATCGATCTGTGGTGCAGCAGAACTCTGTCCTCAGCATGAGTCCACAACACTTACCCCAGTTTTAGTGGCAAGAGCTGCCTAGAGAAAGGAGAGAAAATTGTCTTTAGAAATCCAGAAAAGTCAGGCAAGAACCACAAGAAGCATGGTCAGAAAAGCAGGGCATGACCATTTAGTGCCAAAAAAGGTCCAAGAAAAAAAAACTGGGAGGATTAAACCTTTTAGGAGAGGCCAAAAAGTTGTTAAATAGATTAGCTCAAGAAAATAAAGAAATGCATCAAAAAGCAAGAACAGTTAAATTCAAACTCAAAGAAGAGGAAAGAAAATAATGCTGAAGTATTGCTTGTCTGATACCTAAAGCAGCCAGTTTGCTTCCATGAGGGGAAAGCAGGCTGGAGCCTCGAGGTATCCAGAAGAAATAAGCAATGGCAAGGGCAGCTCAAAAATAACCAGCACCAAAGAAAAGCAAGAATCAAAACAAGAGCAAGAAAAGCACAAGGTAGAAAAGGGTCAAAATTAACAAATGGAGGAAGAAAAAAGGAGAAAATGCTGAAAAGCAAGGCTTAAAAGAGGCAAGGTGGGAAATGGAAGGTTTACTTCATCCCTTTAATGCTGCTTAAGAAGATCACTGGGGTGTTGAAAGAGGAAGAGAAGAGAAGGAGAACAACTAAAGCACCTCTTCCAGGCTGCACGGATTGAGCAGCCACATAAAAAAAGAAAATCCATTTCCCCTTGAGCAGAATAAGCCTTGCTTGTTCAAAAGTCAGGGAAAAGCCAAGCCCTGGGTGGGTCAGACCAAAACACGTTTCCAAACGCAAAAAGTTGGGGAAGAAAAGTAAGAAGAAGAAAGGGGAAGGAGGGGGAAAAAAAATTTAAACAAAGAAAGAAAGGAAGAAAACAACAAGAACTTGTTTCAAAAGAAGATCTTACTAATTTCTTGCCCGGTGTGTCGCCCAAGGCTGCGACAATGGCAAAGTACTGAATGACCCGCTTGGTGTTTACAGTCTTACCAGCACCAGATTCTCCGCTTAGAGTAACAGAAATACACAGATCAAGGGCATGAGGCAAAGAACAGGCACAACTCATCACAGCCACCCTGCCGGGCTGCGCCCCGCGCCCGGGACGGGACAAGTCTCAGAGGGATGGAGAGGCTGGAGCTCCCAATGCCCCAGCCCGGCGGGGAACGTGCTTGTCTTTAGGGCTTGCCTTTGGAGCGACACCCAGCTCCAGGCTCTCCGCGTCCCTCCGGCTGGCAGCCCGGGCTCTGCCCGGCTCCCGGAGGTGCCGCGGGGGCTCAGCTGCCCACTGCAGGCGTGGCACGAGGCGCCCACCGAGGCCGGGCAGCCCTGGCCGCGGGGCTGCAGCTGTCCGGGATCAGCGGGGACCGGCCTCGCCCGCGGCCGCTCGGGCGCTTTCAGCACGCCCGGCTTTGCTGGGGCATCTCGGAGATGGCAGCGGCGTGGTGCCGGGGTGGATCGTGCCCGCTGTGGGCTGCGGGGGGCCGGCGGGCCCCGCTGAGCTCATCCCTATAGTTAGTGAGCCGCTCTCCATTGTAATCCCAGATCACAAAGAGCCGGGGGGAGCGGGCAGCGGAGCCGCCACCGGACACGCGCCAAGCATCTCTCCGCAGCCCCTGCCTTTCCTAATTAGGCCATGGCCGAGGCTAAAAATGTCCGTGGCTCCTGGCAGCGGCGAAGGGTCCTTTAGAGTCCTTTATATAGCCCTTATCTATATGTCACTTGAAATCAACCTGGCCTCCACCCTCCCACGTCACCCTCCTCCCCCGCCGCCGCCCCTCGGGCCACCATCTCCCTCCGGCCTTGGCCTCCATCTCTGCTTTCCCCTGGCTCCTGGGAGGGTGCCGCTGCTCGGGGCGCCCCGCGGCAGCTCCCGCAGCTGTCGGGGTGCGGGGGAGCCCGGCCCGCGCGGGGCTTTGTCACCTGGCACGGTGGCGGCGGCAGCCTGGGCGGGAAGGGTGACAGCTGCCGGGATGGGGGGGGACACTGCCGGGGGGGCTCCTCTGGGCACAGGGTGCCCGGCCAGGGAGCGCGGCACGGGGGTCTCGACTGCTCACAGCGGGGCTGGGCAGGGCGAGGGGATGGAGGGGCACTTACGTGATGAGCATGGACTGGTTTTCACGGTCTGGAAGAGAAGGAGCCGGCATTAGGGCAGCGCTGCCCACCTCACCCCTGTCCCAGGAGCCGGGACTCCTCCGCTGGGGGTCCCCCAGGGCAGGGCTTACTGCGCAGCATGTCGTTGTAGGCGTTGTCGGCGATGGAGTAGATGTGCGGCGGTGCCTCCGTGCGCCGCTTGCCCTTGTAGGCTGCCACCACGGGCGCCGTGTACACGGGCAGCCACTTGTAGGGGTTGATGGTGACACAGAAGAGCCCAGAGTAGGTCTGCAGGGAGAAAATGGGTGGATGAGGGACGGGGGTGTCCCAATGGGCCCTCACCTCCCCAGCCCACCAGTGCCACGGGCTTACGTAGATCATCCAGTGGGAGTAGCGGCGCTTCAGGTTGTAGAGCACAGAGGCCTCGTTGAGGTGTGTCAGCATGGCCATGTCCTCAATCATGTCAAACTTGGGGGGGTTCATGGGCTGCACCTCGTCCTCCTTCACCACCCGCGTCTGTCAGAGGAGGGGGGACACGTCAGAGGGACCCCAGTCCCCACCGAACACTCTCTGCCCCGAAACCTGCCAGGTGGAAGGTGGAAGGACATCCTGACAGCCCCGTGCTGGGCACAACCTCGGCCCCAATGCCTGCTGCCATCCTGACAGGGCTGCCCGCCGCTTTGGGGTGGCAGGCCCAGGGCAGCCCCACCAGCACCCGGCCACAAAGCCCAGCTGGGACAAACAAGCCCAGCTTGTTCCCTCAGTGAGGGGGGCTGTGGCTGAGCCTGACAGAGGAGGTCCAAGCTGGGGGACATCAGCTTGTTCCCCCGCAATGTTTGACACCCCCATCCTGTGTTCTTCTTCCCAGCCTAAAATCCCGTGGCAGTGCAGCCTTTTGCTCCAAGAGATCCCTGGTTATTTGGGCAAACAGCTGAAGCCTCTACCCCATCACTTAAAACTGGACTTATTTAATCCCACGAGACCAAGCACGGGGAAACTATCACGTTACGTATCTGGCCTGGATGGGAGAAGCTGGATTTAGCAAATGGTCTTGTTAATAAAGATTAAATGAAATCTTTTAGAGGTTTATCTTTTTTACGGGTGAAGACGAAGTGCATGGTGTTAAAAGGCGTCAGGTGTTAAAAGCAGGAGGGTACAAAGGATAAGGGTGGGCTTTATGTCTCTTGAAACTTTCTGCTGGAAATGCTGATCCAGGGAAAGCTGATATAGTTTCTGATTTTGTAAATCCATGACAAATCATTAAAAAGACAGTTTCAAGAGGTAACAGCAAAAAGAAGGTTTGGAAACTGCTCTGTTCTCAGAATCTGAAGGTGTTCTAAATATCAGAATTATCTTTTAAAATTTATAGCTCCTCTATGATAAATTCTACGTTGGACAGGGGAAACCTCTTTACTTGCTTTCTGAAATTCAGACAAAAATATTTTCAAAGCCTTGACGCTTTTCAAAGACAATTACATATACTTTTTTCACATTTGGCAGGCACAAACTCTTCTTAGTGCCATTCTGACTAGAGAAGAAATAGAAATAATGAAGTCTGTCATCTACTGCCTGATGAGGTCCTTGCTCTTTTTCCCAATTTCATACCAGTGTGAGTCTCTGCTCTGCAGTGAAGTTGCAGGTCCATGAGACTCCCATAGCCATGAAAGGAATGTTAATTAAGCTCATTTGCAGCTAATTGCACTGGATATTATCTTGACAAATACCAGCTGGTCCTGGCTTGCTTTGCCTCCCTCCCGCTGCCGGAAAGCTGGAGCCTCACCGCCCGACACAGCCTGTCCTCCCAACTGCTCACCCCACTGCAAATCCGGGCTAAAACGAGCAGGAATTGGCCAACTGGCCCCTTACCTGTTGCTTCAGCCCTCGGGATGAGCCGGGCACTGGTTCAGCATCACAAAGGGCTGTGCTGGGGGGTGCTTCCCCATCCAGGAGCTGTGCTGGGCCAGCCCCACGGTGCCCTCGGTGTGTCCCGCAGGACACCCCGGCTGTGACAGCAACCCCTCGATGGGAGATGCTGAACTGGTGCCACTCTTGGCAAGCAACTGGCCTACGTGTGCTGACACTGCCGTGTGTGTCCCCCCGGGGCACGACTGATCAGCGGGACAGGGTTATCAGCAAGGGCTCATGGCTTCAGACGTGATCTTGTCACACATATCCCCCCTCCACACACACTTGCTCTCCCTCAGAAAAGGAAAGGTATTTGCTTACTTCCTTATCTTTGGTTTCCACAGTGACTTTGCCACCAGAGCTTTCTTTTATTTCCACTTCAATATAGGCCTCTTTCTCATCTGGGATCCAAGCTCGCTTCTTTCCTGGAAAAGGAAAGGAAAGGAAAGGAAAGGAAAGGAAAGGAAAGGAAAGGAAAGGAAAGGAAAGGAAAGGAAAGGCAAGGCAGGTTGAAATGTAGGAGACCATTTGAAATTGTCAACTGAAAGCCACATAAATGCAGTTTGATAATGTGGAAGGGCAGTGATTATTCCTTCCTATGTTCTTAGTCATAGGAGCTGGGATTTCTTTGCCTTTGTCGTGTTTGGCAGCTGTTTACTTTGCTGGAGTCAACTTCTAGCCTGACAGAATTCTGCTGCTTCATGTGTGCCTGCACTCAGACCGTCGTGAGAAAAGGACAGTGTGAGGAAGCAAAATTCTCCTTGACTGCCCAACTGAGAGGAGCAATTCGGGCCCTGGAGCCTGAGCATAGCAAGCCATGGGGTGGCTGGCACAGGGAGGACACCTCCGAAATTAAACAGAGCTGCAGAAGGCTTTGACAGCAGACTTTCAGTCCATCTCCCTCAGCCCTCCTGCCCCTCAGGGTCGGGGGAGATGAAGGATCACCTCTACCCATACCTCAGCAGACCAGGGGAAAGTCCAAAACTTGCTTTTCCCACTTTTGCGATCTTCCTGCCCAGGGTGCTGGGGGAATTCTGCAGTGTCTGTGATGCCTTGAGGAGCAGCACAGGGAAAGGGGCAGGGAGGGCTCCTAAGAGAGCCATGGCAGAGGGGCTGGCCTGGGACACACACGGGGCTGTGCTGAGCAGCCTGGGGCTCTTACCATCGAACGGGATTGTCTGAAGCTTCAGCTGCTCCGTGTAGCTTTTCCGGAGGTACGGAGCAGCCTCCCCAAACTCGCTCATGTCCAGCATAGACATCTTGTCCGGCTGGAGGGAGACTTGGCAGCAGCAAAGGAAGAGTGAAAGACACCTGAGAGCTGACAGGAGGGAAGGGCAAGGAGTCAGTGCATGGGGAAAGCGCTCGCCACTGGGTTGAGAACCAAGAGTGACACGGACACCAAACAAGCTTTTAATTTTAGGGAGTGAGAGAAGACAGCGACAACAATGTTAGCTGATAAAAATGATATTAATGAGACAATTACTGAACACCTTCCCTTCTCCTGCTGTCATCCCCACAATGGAAATCCCAGCTGGGTGAGCCGGAATCGCTTTGGTGTCAAAATCCACATTCCCACTTTAGGCGAGGTTGTCAATAACACCCCTTTCCTTGATAAACTCAGCCAAAACCTATCCCTGCTCTACAGACCCACTGGAGCCCTGGTGCCCTGCACAAACCCTCTGCAAAGACCCGGGGCTGTTGTGCTGAGCGATACTGCAGGAAGATAAAAGCAAGGCTGGATGTCTTATCCCTGGGAAGACCCTTCTAGAAGGCTGCCGTGGCAGCTGCTTGGAAAAGCACTTTTGTGACCGTGCTTCCTAATATCCATCTAATGCAGAGCTCTGGAATGCCGCAGCCACCTCGAATGGAGCCACAGCTTGGCAAAACACACAGTCCTCAGCAAAAATGCTCACGATCCAAGTCTGTCCCACCCTCCCCTGTGCCACCAGAGTCAGCCCCTGTCCTCTGGGATCAGCCACCCTGCAGGGGTGAAACGGGTTAGTACAGGGGACACGCGTGCACACAGACATGCTCTGTATTACTGACCTTGGTGCTAGACCGAGTGGCTCTGTGCGTGCTGCAAAGCCCCTTTTTATTGTGTCTGTCAAGGTCAGAGTGGGAAAAGATATGTCAGAAATTCCCATGTGTCATGTCCACACAGCTCCATTGGTGCTGCTGTCCCACTGCCTGGACAGACACAAAAGGCAAACTTCACTTTTATCTCTCTGCAAATGCAGCCTGGTTATTTTTATTCCTGTATTGTCAGGCGAGTACAAAGGCAGAGTGAGAGACTCCAGCTTGGGAAGGCAGCACAGCTCTCCCAGCCTGCTCTGCCTGCTCCAGTGGGGAGCTGAGGAATGAGAGCTCTGCCAGTTCCTCCTGCACCTGAGCACTCGATCCTGCTGCTCCTTCCTCACACCATGCCAGGGGAGCTGCTGCTTGGTGGGATGTGTGTGGCCGCTGACTTTTCCAGCTGGAACATCCCAGCTTCTCACTCAGCTCTGGTTTAGTCTCTCCCAGACAGCCAGTCTGGAAGGGAAAGGACCTTGGGGCTTGATCCTTCAGGTTCTGCTGCCAGAACTCCTCACCTTGGCATGGGAGTTTGTTTTGTGGCTAGGCCAGTTTCATATCTCAGCAGAGAGGTTGCTGGGTTTCCTGCACACCATTTTACCCAGACAGCACCCAAAGGTGCTGTGTGCAGCACGGTGATCGCAGCCTGGAGCACACCTCCATCCTGGCAGCACCACCATGGGCTGCCCGAGATGGGAACAGGACACCCTGGGGCCGTTCCAGATCAAGGAAAAGCCATTTAGCTGCTGGCATCCAAAGTGCAGTGAGGTTTCTACCCTGGAGAGCCAGGACCTGTGGCTGCAGGGTTTGGTGCTCCCCATTCAGCACCTCTCACACCCCAGAGTAACTTGGGGCTGCTGTACCCTCCTGAGACCAGGGGAAACTGAGGCAGGGAGCAGTTAAGGATCAGCTGTGCCATGCTGTGCCCAGGCTGGATGTGGCACGGCCTCTGTCACAGCCAGAATAGCAGCACCGGAGGCTGCTTTGGGTGTGTGGCTTCAGTCTGGGCACACAGCCCAGGTTGCAGAGAGATTTTTGCAGCCCCAGCACCTGCCCTGAATCTGAGCCCCAGCCACAGTCAGTCTTTCCATCCAGCACACAGGTTTGCTGCTACACCCCCCAGTCTGGGTCCCCAGTG
>VZRS01003580.1:183046-228117 GCA_013398055.1 Ifrita kowaldi | reverse complement strand
GAGGGTGGTCTCAGTATCACTATACTTGTCACCGACAAAAATTATGAACCGTACCAGCCCCAGACCAACCGCAATACTGACCTCTTAGGATCACTGCTCATCACTGGTTTCTATGTGGACAATTAGTCATTGACCACAGCTCTCCGTGAGACCATCTAGACAGTTCTTCATCCACCCAGTGGTCCATCCACCAAATCCCTGTCTCTTTGATGTAGAGACAGGGATATCATGTGGAACAGGGTCAAATGCTTTGCACAAGTCCAGGTAGGCAATGTCAGTTGCTCTGCTCCATCCATCAGCACTTAAAAAAGTAGCCCATTATAGAAGGTCACTAATATTGACCTTTATAAAGCCATGACGGCTTTTACCAACCACCGCTTTGTTTTCCATGTGCCTTAGCATAGTTTTCTTGAGAATCGACTGGTCTGTACTTCCCCAGTCCTTGCACTTTCCCGTTTTTAAAAATGAGGGTTAGATTTCCCTTTTTCCAATCATTGGGAGCTTCACCTGGTTACCACAATTAA
The DNA here is from genome assembly GCA_013398055.1 of Ifrita kowaldi. Taxonomy (NCBI): domain Eukaryota; kingdom Metazoa; phylum Chordata; class Aves; order Passeriformes; family Cinclosomatidae; genus Ifrita; species Ifrita kowaldi. The sequence continues at coordinate 227,593 of VZRS01003580.1, read as the reverse complement.
AAAAAAAAAAGACGGGTAGTGGCTTAGCAATTTAGTCTGCTAATTCTCTCAGGACACACAGATTAACCTTATCAGGTCCTGTGGACCAAATAATATCTGATAATATAAACACCTTCCTACAAGTCTGAACTGCAAGCCTAACTTCTGATAAGAGCTGAGTTTTCATAGAGATTTTTCCCTTCCATGTTTCCTGTTGATAGAGAATATGCTATGTGCAGTCTGTGATCAAAATGCTGGGAGCTGTGAAGTACTTTCATTGGAGACTGTGGCAGTGATGGGACCAAGACCCACCCCAGCATGGGCTGGTGTGCACCAAAGTGTGTTCTTGTCTCTTGATTGTCCACTGTGAAGAACCATTTGTAGCATGTCTGGTTGGAGCTATCTTCCCGACAGAGAGGTCAGACACCTATTTCAAAGTAGGGACCCAGCAGAAGATCCAGGCAGCTACATCTTAGTGCTGGAATCTGGTTCTTAGGTTTTAATGTTACATTGCCTACTTAAGATCACGCATGGTAGTTATGGTGATATTGGACATTTGCTGAACTCCTAGACCTCAGACTAGCATCTTAACTATACTTTCCCCATAACACAAAGCATTAATTGCATTTAAAAGCCTACCTTTTCCATCTCTGATGAACATTTAAAGACAGTAATGAAGCCTAGTTTTGTGAGTGTTTGCCAGTAGTCTCTATGACGTGCAATAATAGCTTCAATAGTTTATAAAATATTAGTAATGTTATAGCACATTCTGTAGGTTTCTTAAATACAGACTATGTTGAGATACCGTGATAATTCTGAAGCTTTTTGTTTTTCACACATGCTTGCTTTTGTCTTTACTATTTAAATTGACAGTCTCAGTTAATTTGCAGTGGGACTTTTAGTTTCTTGTGCAAATGATTAAGTCTATCCTTTGGCATAATTCAGATATGGTCAAGTTTCATCAACTCCCTCTCCCAAACAATATCAAGCTGTTAAAAAAAAATTGCTTCATACACAGAAGTATCTGTGTTCATGTATTTCAGTAGCTATTTTTTATATTACAAGATCAGAACCAACTTCGTCCCTTAAACAACAGTAATTAAGGTCTAGAAAGTGTTAAATAATTTAAAGTAAAATTAACTTTCCCAGAATTCACTGTCAAGGTTTCATTCTCTCAGCTAAGAAGAAGATCATGAGTCATCTCTTCACCCCAGATTGTGACCTAAACCAGTAGCATTTTTTGATAGAACAAAAAATCCTAGATATGCACATCATTCAGTTCTGTATGCTGTGTGCAGCTGTTTAATCTTTAGAGGCCATCACATAGCATTGTGATATATTAATACTAAAATATCAAAAATAAGATAACATTATGCTGTAAAATCAAGCAAATTATGAAAGTGAAAACAGTTACTTAACTTTTTCTGCTAAAGATGTACTTTCTTCAAAAAAAGAATTAAGTTATTGAAAAATTAATTCTGTGGAGAAAATAAGCAAAAAACCACAAAGGATTAGTGTTTCCTCCTGATTGAAATGAGTATAGAATAATAGAATTATTTAGGATGGGAAGCACATGAAAGATCAAGTCTTACCATTGACACAGCACTGTCAAGTCCACCACTAAACCATGTCCCCAGGTGCCGTATCTACATGTCTTGTAAATACATCCAGGGATGGTGACTCCACCACATCCCTGTGCAGCCTGTTCTAGGGCTTGACAACACTTTCAATGAAGAAATTTTTCCTAATACTCGATGTAAACCTCCCCTGGCAACTTGAGGACATTTCCTCTTATCTTGTCACTTGTTACCTGGGAGGAGCGACCAACCCTCACCTGGTTACAAGCCGCTTTCAGGCATCTGTAGAGACTGACAAGGTTCCATCTGAGCATTCTTTTCTCCAGGCCGAGCCTCACCAACTCCCTCAGCCACTCCTCATCAGACTTGTGCTCCAATCCCTTCACCAGCTCAGTTTTTCTTCTCTAGACTCACTCTAGCACCTGAATGTCTTTTTCTCAGTGAAGAACTCAGGATTTGAGGTATGGCCTCACCAGTCCTGAGTACAAGGGGGACAGTCGCTGTTCTGCTTCCACTGGCCACACTATTGCTGATGCAAGTCATGATGCCACTGGCCTTCTTGGCCACCTGGGCACAGCTTGCTCATGTTTAGATACTGTCAGCCAGCATCTCCTGGTTCTTTTATACTGAGCAGCTTTCCAGCCACCCTGCCCCAGCCTGTAGCTCTCCATGGGGTTGTAGGACCTGGCAACTGGTCTTGTTGAACCTCATACTGTTGGTGTTGGCCTGTCAACCCAGTCTGTCCAGGTCCCTCTGCAGAGCCTTCCTGCCCTCCAGCAGATCAACATTCCCATGCAACTTGATGTAATTCACAAACTGACTGAGGGTGCATTTGATCCCGTTGTCCAGATTATTGATAAAGACATTAAAGGCACTTGGTCCCAGTGGGTGGAACTCCATTCACCACTGCACTTTGGACCTGGTCATCCAGGCAGTGTTTCAGTCAGTGAACAGGACACTGGTCTCCTTAGCTTCAGTTCCACAGCTATCTCTCCCAAAACCTGTGCTTTCAGCCAGATTTCCTGTCTGCCTCCACAGAGGGTATCTTTCCACACCACTTCCTTGTACTCTGTTTTCCTTAGCACTCCTTTTTCTGTACTGCCAATTTACTTAGCATGAGTCCCATGTGTTCACCATGTAATGGGTATACCATGGATCAAAAGCATTTTATTATGGTCCTGGCTTCAAAATAACATAGTAATAATATAAAGAAATGAATTATCTAATATGAAAACCAAGCAGATTTTCCTTTATTCATTATGTATGACAGGAACTTTTGCTGTTTGCAGGAAGAGAGAATGTTACTAAATCAAACTGTGTTAGCAAAAATTAAATATAAATACTTGGAATTGCAATCCCAGAGTGTTCAAAAAATTGTTTGCAGGTAGCCTCCTAAAGTTTCTACTTCTGATAACCAGAATAGTTCCTAAACCGACTTCACTTCAGATCTTTAATTTGACAAAAATTCGTATTTTTTCCCTTCTGCTATGAGCCAGGCAATCTGGCTCATATAGAGGATCTTCAATTTTTTTTTTGATTTTATTTTTATAATACTGCTGCTTGGGGGAGGTCCATTTCAATCCCTTGAGTACCAGTTATATACCACTTCTGCCTCAACCACTGTAGCACAGCATCCTGAGTGAAGCTGATGGCACACTTTGCTTTAATTATGAACATGGCTATCTGAATACAGAATGCATTTATCTCTGCTGCCACTCTAAAATTTTCCTTGACCTGCATGGTATTTCCAAGCTGCCTGTCGTGCACACATTTATCAAGTGAACAGCTGAACTTTAGGATGTCTTTTCTCTTTCAAAGTGAAGAAAAACTTGTGTAGGACTATCATACACTCTGCTCAGTAGAGGGGATATACACAGTTTTTCTGACACTATGTAGCAATAAGATGATTAGATTTATCAAATATGTTTGATAAAAACATAAACATGGTAGTTTAATAATTTCTTGATATGTTAGTTGGTCTTGCTGAAAACTGAAAGTAGAACATGCTTCTGTTTGGGTTTTTTTAACAAAAACTGTAAAAATCCGGGAAAAACATGGCATCTTTTTAGTGGTCTAAGAAAGCAGCAACTTGTTGAAAATGGTAGCTAAAGTTGCTTCCTGAAATCCTTATTTCATTGATGAATTATTCATCAATAATTATATATTTAATTGGAAATGTTGAGATTGAATGGTGCCCATGCTTTTCCTGCAAAGTATTCAGCATCTCGAAGCAGACTTTGCACACTTTTTTAGTACAGGGAGTATCAGAAAATGTGGCACTTAGTTCTGCAAATCAGTTACCTGTTGGCTTACCACAGAGTCTGGCTTTCTGCACAGTTATACTCCTGTCATAAGGAGTAATATCAAGATGAATCCATAAATTTTTTGCAGGGATGCTTGAAAAGATGATTTGGCATGATATGGCTGTGGGATGACGACCTCCTCTCATTCTGATAACTGAATAGGAACCAGATGCGGTTTCTATACAGAAATATAGAAAACAGGAAAAGACAGCTAGAAATAGCTGATGGTGAAAACTACAGTAGACTCAAAACATGTCAGCTTAAAATCATTATTGTTGCAACTTTTATCCTTTCTCTAGCATGTAGGTACAATCCCATGCATTTATTTAAGTTATCCCCACAGTATTATATTAATAAATGTAAGGATGGTAAAATACACACAAATATTCATATCAAATAAATAAACCAGTGAAGGATAGTTTAAAATCTTCATAGTTTGCTGGTAATATATCCATCATGCAGGGTTTGCTGCTGAAGTCAAGGGGATGACTTACAAAGGGAAATAAGGCAGTGAAAATCTGGCCCTAACTGACTTCAGATTGGGCTTTCCTGAATTGAAGTACTTACATTGCACAGTGGCAGTGTAGCTTTAAAATTGTTGTGTAAAACTGCAAATGAACTGACTCATGATGTGACTAGTGTAAGTTTAAAGTAAAGTATTATTTAATTATTTAAAGAAAAGAGTTCGAACTCTAGTTAAAGTTTGAAAGAGTTCTTTCAAGCTGAGAGTCGCTCATTGGAACCCCATAGCTGTGACTTGGTCATTTCAATGTTGCTCCCTTTGGACTCCATTTCTACTGTATGATAGCATAAGTTGTATTTTGCTTAAGAATTTGTTTAAGGAAATTTTTTTTCCAGTGATGTCAGTTTTCATGCAACTGACATGTGCAGCTGAAGTGTCTCTCCATCTCTGAGGTTAAGCTGTTCTACTCTGCAAAAAATGTTTTGCAGCTCCTTATTAACCTAGGTATATTAATCTAGACAAATTAGTGCTGTTTACTGAGAAAGAGCAAGATGTTTGTACCTTTGACTATTGTGTCCTAGCTGAGCATCTACTAGGTTATTAAATATTCCACAGGTGGGATTCACTTATCTTTGAATGGATTTTATTTTCTTGCCAGCTGTAGTTTAAGTATTTATTTCAGCAAGCAAGAGTGGAAAATTCCTGCATGTGGAATTTTCCAGAAGTGGGGATTATAATCATTAGCACTCTTTTTCTCCAATCAGAAATAGTAAATTAAATCCAGTTTTGAGGATTAGATGTGATAACATTGGTGACTGTGATAAACAGAAGTACTAAACTGTTAACAGCAGTATGTTTCAACTTATTTTTCACTAATGAGAAAAGCCTGATCTTTCCCATGAAGGTGCACTTCTTCACTACAAAAGAGATCAGTTGTGATGTTGATGTTTTGGAGTTGCAAGCACAATTTTAAGTATCCAACATGAAAAGTAATTTGCTATGTTTGATTTCTGGGTAATGCACCTCAAGGTGTTAGGCTTTGGGGACAAAAGGCAAATGCAGGCTCTGCTGTAGACTAAATGTATTCTTTCAGTCCCTTTAATAGCATTATTTTGTTGTCAAACATTTTTAAGTTGTTCTTGCAATTCTGTCGCTGATGCTTTTGATGAAACTTAATACATCTAAGCCATAGTCTTAGATTTACAGATTAAATACAAAGAGTGAGAATTTTCCCATGTTTGGGCAGATAGAAGCAGGAATCTGCAAACAAAACATGAGTGTATTCAGGCTGCCGTCACTACTAAATATGTTCTCTGGTACTATAATTTAATGCTTTTGAGAATGTGATATATGCCTGTTACTTGGCATTCTCACAAACAAGGCAAAGTTCTATCAGGACATTGTTCTTTTGCACAACAGTAATGCTTATGCTCCTTTGGAAAGAAGTTAGCTAATCTTAGAGTGAGTCAAACAAACAGGCCCCGCCTTAGACCTTAGAGCCTCACCTATTTGTCGTACTTCCATTGCAAGCACCACACAGAGAGAGGTAAAAATCCGGCGTGAAGTAATTTCTGCAGTCGTGAATATTTCAGTTCTCAAAAGAACAAACAAAAATTATTAAAAAGAGCATCTTAGGTAATTGTTCACAGGCAAAGAGGTTGGAAACTGTGCACTTGGCTTTATGAGCATTATTAGTAAATATGGGTGTGTGCCAGCGTCTCCAGACCCAAACATTCTTGTTCAGCAATTATGTACTGAGTGCATGGGCAAGTCACCTTTGTACCTTTCCAGAGTTCAAGCTGAGGTCTGCTTTGTGTTCAGTCTTATTGTGTTTCCTGGGAAACAGAAACAGTGTAGAACAATAGTATTTTCCTAAACAGCTGGTAATATCGTGATTGATGGCAAAGTACATTGTATGCCCATGATGTTGTTTTTCCTTGGCTCTGTATAAGCACCATTCAAGGGTTTTTTATACTTTTCAAATACCAAATAACTGTTTCTGTTGGAAGTCAGGAAAAATGTAGGAAATAATTTTCACTAAGCACACACAGAATTCCATTTTGACTTCTCTTCCAAAAATATGCCACCAGTCCTTCCTGTGTTGTTGGCAGATGCTGCCTTACCTGTATTCTTTATGTGATCCTGGCTTCTGTTTCCAAAAAGAATATAAATGGCAAGAATAAATAAGAAGGAAATTGTACTTTTCTGCTTTATTCACACAAACAAGCAGAGGTGGAGGGATTTTGAATTTTTTTTTTTTTAAATTTACCAGGGTAATTAAAAAGAGTGCTGTGTTTTGAATCTTAGCAGACATTATTCAGTGAACTTGTGGTCATGCTCAAAGAACTTGTGTCATTTTAGAAAAGCTTAGAAATTAGCTGGTTGTTCACACTGTAAAAACAATGAAACAACAATAGAAAGAAGGATGCGTCTACACCATAAACTGAAATTTTCATTATGTATAAAACCTGTTTATACTTGGAAAAAAGTTTGCTTATGTTATGTATTTATTCAGGATTGGTAAAACCAGAAAATCACTGTGAAAATCAGAGGTTTAAAGCAGTGAAATAGTGATTAACAGCAATGGAATAGAAGAGATTAGAAGTCAGATGAGGATACTGTATGTGAGTGTTTTTTTGGAAGAGAATGTCTTTCTGTGAGTCAGCCTGAAAGAGAGGAATTAGAGATACATGGGGACAAGCACGAGACAGCAGTTAGCATTTGTGGCTTAATAATAAAAGGTATAAGTGGATAATAAATCGAGTTTTGTTTAAATCCCTTCTGGTCCCCCAGTCTAGTACCACAGATTTTTAGATGGAGGAACTCCTGTGTACTGTGAGTTTTCTTGTGTTGTGGGATAACTAGAACCTGTCTGCTCAAGGGGATTCACCTGTGTAAATGGCTGTTAGCACACAACAGCTTCTGTGTTGGATATGTGACACAGACACTGTGGTACCCTTGAATAGCCATTCTGCAGAAGAAGAGCAGCACTGCTTAATTATCTCCAGAAGACGTTTCTAGGTTAAAAGCAGGGCTCTCTGGAAAAAAATTTAGTTATTCATTTTCTCATCAAAATGCTGTGCCAAAATTTTAGTCAAAGTTTCTAATGGGTAGGACATTTTATTTTATTGGTTCCAGCCAGCCATTGTTGGAAATCTAGAGTTGACAAACTCTATAGAAAGTATCTTTATGACAAGATCTCTGATGTTTATCTATTGGACTCAGATTGTATACTAAAAGATCATGTACACTGTGGTTTGTTAAGGTACTTTCCTCAGACAGGTAAAGAAAAATAATAAAAAAAAAAAAATACTCAGCATCCTAACTCTACAGAGCTGTAGAGAACCAAGCAGCAATGAAACAAGACAGCCATACCTGAGCCTTTCAGACTGATGAAATTGCTAAGCAAGGAGAACCATCAGGTAGGAGCACCAATGGTAACAGCACTCTGGCGACCAAGATGCATCACTTCTCAGCTCTCTCTCTGAGATTCTTACCTTGTAATGTGTGACCATTCCTTCTGCTGACCCTAGTTAATCTATCAATCAATCAGTCAATCCCTACTCTACTTACATGTTACAAATTCAAAATGCATGACATGCATACTTTTTTCTTGATATTGCTGTGTCAGCATGGACTTTTTGCAGTGATGTCTATGGTATTATGGTAATGGTAGCCAAAACTCTAGGCAAAAATTGATCGTGTGTTTTGGCACAAAATGTTACATCCAGCTGGGTATCTCTTGAGTCAAATACTATGAAGAAGCTAAATGAAAACCTCCCGGCATGGAAGGTCCTTGATATCTTCTTGTCGCTATGGTAGGAAAAACAGAAGTGAAAGCACCACTGGAAAATGGTGTGCTAATTTTTGTAGGCTGATGTTCCAAATGGTGTCAAAAGAGCTGTAAATTGTAAGCTTCTAGCACACAGTTTAACATTCCAGTATTTTTTTTCCACAGAATTAGATTTAATGTTTAATAACAAACAGTATGAATGTAGCCCAGTGAACTTTGACAAATCAAGGAGAATGTTCATAAAGTGACCCTCAAAGGTGACAATGTTTAGTTCTGGTCTTGTAGACTTTTGAAGTTAGTTCGTTTGATTTGGGCCAAGTTTATATGCATGAAAGAGAACTGCATTTTGGCTTTGAAATCTAGATTGCTGTTTAGCCACTGTTCATATTGTGATACAACTTATTTATCTTTGTAGCCTTAGGTCAGTAGAGGTCTGAAATACAGACTTGCATGGCTCAAGCATGACAGCTTGTTCCTTTTTCTTTCAAGTGGCAGATGGTTTTAAAAATAAGCACAGCTACAGTGTGTAATACTTGCATCATTTTTTGAACAGCCTATTGCAAAATGGTTAAAAAAATTTGAAATCTCTGTGTCGCAGATAGAGACAGTGAGAGGCAGAGAAGCATTCTTTAGCTTCTGTGAGTCTTTACATTAGGGTAGGGCAGAACCTGGATAGATTTAAACCAGGGTTCCTTCAGCCCCAGTCCAATGCTCTATTTACTTAACGTGAAAAAGATCACAATATAAGAATAGTCTTAGTAAAAAATCTCAATTTTTGTCTGCCAAGTCTATAATCCCACCTTGTCTTTGATACAGTAACCAAAGTTAAGATCTATACTGCATCCTAAGTTGCTTTTCCAGATACTTAGTTCTCTATCAATTAGGATTTTCTTTGAAAGATCCCACTCTGAGGCGGCATTTCTGTCTTAAACTTTAAAAGCTCCCCATTGAGAAGAGCTCAAATTCTCTGTTAAATTTTCCATTAAAAAGTAGTTTCACTCTCTGAGAGTCTCTGCTGGAATTCAAGTCTATGAAGGTTTATTCAGGGTTGCTATTTAACAGGCAGTATTCTACTTGCCTATTCTTAAATTGATGTTATATATTCATTGTTAAGATGTTAATAATTAAACATGGTTCCTTAAATAATAGTAGCCACTTTGAAATTTAATATAGATAAATATAAATATAGGCATATAAATATAAATATAAGTATAAATATAGGCAACTGTTTCTCAAAACAGTTCACTTGAAACTGTTTAAAATATGCCTGCAGAGCCCTCTCTCATTTTTTAATGTATTTTCCTAGGTTTCCCACAGTAGATAGGATGCTAAATTCTTACCACAGGGCAGACACTTCGTAATTTTCCATGTGCTACTGAGAAGTTTATTGGAGATTTGGAATTAATCACTTATACAGTTCTGTCTGATAATGTGGTTTAGCTGTTACTGATTGACCAGGGTAAGTAAAGAGTTCTTAAACTATTGATGGTGAGTTTCATAAATTAACAATGCCATTAACCTCCACTCAGACAATGAGTTATTTTCCTGAAAAATCTCTCCCTTGAGAAAGAAGTTGAAACCATAAAGCCAGAGAGGTTTTACTTATGGTAGCCCTTGCAGTGCTAAAAACGTGCTGTGGCTACATATAAATATCTCCTCTTGTTTCTGCATATAAATTTACAGAGACTGAAGTGAGTAGTTGAATACTTTAGGGAGCTATAAACAATTATATATGGAGCCAGAAGCTTCAACCTTTTTTTCCACAGGAAAGAAGACTTTTCCTTCTGGTTAGCAGCTGGAACAGAAGCAGGCAGAATTGGTGCCAGTGGTTCCATTGGTAGTTTTCCCACTAACCAGAGAAGGGAAAGGGGGCAAAAGGATTAGGATGAAATAATTTTTAAGGAACATTAATTTGTGTCCACAAACATAATTTTTCAAATAGTCTCTTGTTCTTCTCTTGTTCTTCATTTTATGCTGGAAAATAAAAACTACTCCAGTAATTACAAACCAGTTACAGTATACAAACTACTCCACTAAATTGATGTATCTTAAGAACTAACCATATTTTCTACTTCAGTAGTAAAGACTGGAGATAGTTCATGAGTGAAACAGCCATAGTCCTGTCTCGAGACAAACTACATGCCAGTAGGAAAAGGTATGAAATGATGGAAATAGTTTTCTGATTACACTGAAAAACATTTCTCTCTATGGATGCCACATATAATAAATAGAAATTATGATTGTTTAGTTAATGTTGGATTCAGAAAAAGCTCTCCCACTTTTTCCTTCTTAGGAAAAAAAAAGAGAACAATTGTAATTTATTATGGTGAGGGCAGGGATGAGGTGGAGTTTTGTTGAATACGTAGGACTTACTTGCAAGCTACATAGAGGTCAAAACTGAGTAGACTGTGCTCCCTGTCTCACCAAACTGCTCTATTCCTTAGCAAGTGGTGGCCATATCTTACCTGCAGTAGAAAACACTAGTCAGGGAAAAAATGGTGATAAGGAATCTATTGTTTATACCAGCCTGTGCAAAGAGCAGCAGACTTATGAGTTATGTTTTGTAAATTAGTAGGCAAAAGCCATATTTGAAGTCACAGTGCGTATATAAACCAAACATACTTTCATGCAAATCTTTTCTGGAATTTCAGAAACTTTACTCGTCACTGAATTTTTAGTTGAGATGAACTCTTGTCTGGCACTGACAGCATTTGCTATTATATTTCACTTCCTAATTTGATATCTGTACTCAGTGCATATTACTGCAAGAATATTTTTCAGTCACTTGGTCTTTCTTTCTTTTTTTTAAGCAACATTCATTCCAGTTTCCTTGTGGGGAGAAATGGAAGATGGTTCAGTAGGATACATACCTTTCCTTCTTACATGCTACCTTATACTACACTATGTTGCACCATACCTAACACGATACTATTAATATAGTAGTCATATTATAGCTTATGAGCTTCAGATATTTGAGTTTATACCAATGACCCATTCATCATCCCTTTTGTGTATGAAAAAATTTCCACCTGTTGCTGACATCAAGGGTACTCTTTTCTACACAGAGCACCGTTGACAGACTCAGTGCTCACTTCAGGGAAATGCTGTCTCCTAGCAGATAGTAATCTTTTCACCTGCACCTTCTGCTTGCAAATGATACCAAACTCCTTTGTGACTGGTGTTTGTAGCTTTTCTTTCCTTCAACTGCAAATAAAAAGACATTAAAATTCAAAAGGAAAGAAAATGAACATTCTTATTAAAAGCATGAAAGATACTTGTATGGTAGCATTTATGACAGATTTATTACAGGGTCTCAAAACTGACAAACCAGCCTCCAGCTGTTAATTAATTCTCTTTAGTGGCACAAAAAATGTGAAAAACATTTAAAGGTACTGACTGGATAAAGCTAGTAATATTGCTTCTATACTGAAAGTTCCAAATACATTTTGTGGCATAGTTGTCTGATTATGTGGCAAAAATATTTTCAGACAAGTAGAGAATATTTTAACTTAGCTGATAGCTGGCAGTTCTTCCCACAGAAAACTCTAAAGATTCTCAAATAAAAATATCTTAAAGCTCCACATACAAAGACTAGCACATCTCTGATGATCATAGGTGCCAAGTGCAGACTCACAGCATGGCAATGTTTTTACTTAGCTGTCCTCCAACATTATTCTGCCAGAGGAGAAAAACATATTGAGAATTAAACCTTAACTTATCACACAACTAATAATTTATTAATATTTTTTTGGAAGAAGATCTGTTGTGGTTTTTAACTGAGATGCAACACAGTTTTGAACTTTCTGTGACATTGCAAACAAGCTTTTTGTCTTAGACGATAGTCAGTTTGAGAATAAACTCTTTTCTATGTTCTTTAAACATGAAAAGTCAACTCCAAACTATTGTTGCATGCAATTGTACCGCTTCTGTATATTGTCATAATTTTTAAGGGCTAGGTAACCTCTTCTGTGTGGTTCCTTAAAACATGAATAATATTAATTTTCTGTATCCTTTGAAGTTGTTTCTGGTTTATTTCTTTGTAGCCCTTTCCTGTATCTACATCTGGTTGTTTTATACTTCCAAGTACCTTGCTTCTGTGTTTAATTTTAATAAAATATTTTGATTGTTAAACTATATATCAGGAAGAAAAGAAATCAATGACTTTAAGCCAGGGAAGATGGTGGGAAAAGGGAGAGTAAAGGGGAAGCCAAAGAGTAATAATTTTCAAGTCAGCTTCACTGTGACTCATGCTTCAACAGTCTGACTTAATCCCTTTGTTAGGGTCAGTTCAGGACTAGAGGAAAACAGGTTTTAGAAGAATAAAAATTATGGAAACCTGCTTGACTGCTCTTGGAGCATAGAGCTTGAGATTGCACTGCCCAGCAGTGTCCTAATACTGAGTGCATGCTAAAACTACATTGTCCTCCAAGTTTTGTGCCTTGCTAACCTTTTGGAGGTGCCAGCCAGCTCATAGTTTGTCAGTCCTGTGCAAAGATTACCAAACTGTTTCAAAAATGTCTTGTAATCACAGAACTTGAGCCTAGAAACATCTGGGCTTCAAGAAAACAGGCGGACTTCAAAGATTTCCTTCTCCTGGAGGACATAACCTATGACTTTTCCTCTCCATCTGTGCTCTGATTCAGACTTTCTAGAAATACTACATTGCAAACTCTCCAATTAACATTCCTCCAATCGTCTGCAACTTTATTTCACCCTTTAATTTTTTCTTAATGCCTCTTCCCTCTCCTCTTCCTGTGCCAACCATCCCTTCCTGCATCATTTAGTCTGATCCCAAAGCAAATAGCAGTTTTGGTTTTGTTTGGCATGTTCTGTCATGGTGTTTAAATATAGTGAAAAAAAAAAGGCCTTTGAGTGAAGGTAGATATTTGCAAAAGTGCTTCCTGGGACTAAGAAGTTGTGTGGGATTGAAGATAATATAATTAAGTTTCAAAGGCACTACATTTCTGGAAGAAGATAGAGATTGGAGTAATAAAATTATGATAAACAAAAATCTAAATTCAGAGATAAACACAGGAAAAATAATACTATAATTATAAAAATGTACTAATTTCCTTCTCACTTTTATGTCATTGCTGTTGAACCGCTTACTTCAACACAAAATAAAATATGATGTTCTGTCAAACAGTAGACTATGCTATCAAAGATCATAAAGAGTTGTTTTGTCTTTCTTTAGTTCATAGTAAGCTCTTCAGAATTGTCTTTGTTTTCACATACTCACTGTCATCAGATTATTACAGAAGTGATCACCTGCTGGGTTTTTTTATTTATTTACTTCCTTATACATTTTTTTGGTGTTTTGTTTTGTTGTTTTTTTGTTTGTTTGTTTGTTATTTTGTTTTGGTGGTTGTTTTTTATTTTACTTTTCCAGTCAAAGCAAGCATTCTTTAATTTTGTTTGAAAGACATGTAGTGTAAGTTAGGGGTTTTGAGAGCAGAGCACTGTCTATCTACCCATGGCCTTGGTTAGGGGGAAATGAGTTAATACTCCTAGTAAAATGATTAGTTCATGGCCTTTTTTCATGTCCTCTGCTGGCACTTATATTTTCTGGGAAAAAAAGGAAAAAAGTTATAAAATTAGCCTAAGTGTACTTGAATATGAAGAAAAGATCACTATTAATGTGTGCAGCTTAAAATAAAAATCCTTTTTATTCCCAGAAAAGCCTCCTGTATTTTTAGTGTAGGAATTCCATTTTGTATAACTGGCTCAAAAGATGAACTGAGACCAAAGGCCGGAGGTTCAAACCAATTTCCGGGTCCTACACTTTGGCCACAGCAACCCCATGCAGAGCTACAGGCTGGCGACAGAGTGGCTGGAAAGTGGCCCAGCAGAAAAGGGCCTGGGGGTGCTGAACATGAGCAAGCTGTGCCCAGGTGGCCCAGGAGGCCTGTGGCATCCTGGCCTGGGTCAGAAATATGTGGCCAGCAGGACCGGGGCAGTGACTGTCCCCCTGGACTGGGTACTGGTGAGGCCACACCTCGAGTGCTGGGTTCAGTTTTGGACCCCTCAGTTTAGGAAGGACATTGAGGTGCTTGAATGTGTCCAGAGAAGGGCAATGGAGTTGATGAAGGGTCTTGAGCACGAGTTTTGTGAGGGAGTTGGGGTTATTTACTCTGGAGAAAAGGGGGTTCAGGGGTGACTTTATCACTCTCTACAACTCCAGGTTTTAGCGAGGTGAGGTTTGGTCTCTTCTCCCAGACAACTAGCAACAGAATGAGAGGAAATAGACTCAAGCTGCACCAGGGGAGGTTCAGATTGGACATTAGGAAGAATTTCTCCACAATGTTTTTAAACACTGAAATGGGCTGCCCAGGGAGGTGGTTGAGTCACTTAAGGAAAGACTGGACTTAGTGCCATGGTCTAGTTGGCGTAGTAGTTTTCAGTCAGAGGTTGGATTTGATGATGTCAGAGTTCTTTCCCAACTTAATTGATTCTGTGATTCTGTGTGATTCTGTGATCCTGTTATGATACATGTAATAGTGCACAAAAGTACAGTAAATCATAGGAATTGCTGAATTTATTGGAAAATGCTTGATGGCAATCTTCCTTCAGGTTTATTTATTTAGATAGTGACAAACTCACTAGAACACATACAATGGTGGTGGATTTACAGTTACTTAGGTGACTTTCATTTTGACACAAACAGATGCACCCACTGAGAGGCAGTCTTTACCCACGCTCCAATCCAAATACTCAGAAGACTGACATTTCTTAAATTTCTTCATGTGGGATTTTTATACTTGTTCCATGTGGATTTTATTTACAAGTGATTTACCTAAGGAGGCAATGAAAGGGAACTTTGTATTTTAGTCTCTAAAACATTTTGAATTGATGCTCTGTCTTAAGCAGTCATATCAATATCTCTAATATGCTACAGATACTAGCAAACAAAGCATTAAGTAATGGGGTTGAGACTATGAAAGGGAAAAACTATGAACAGAATTTTGGGATCATTTGTTCTGCATAGATACTAATTTTTGTAACCTTAGAGTTTGAGATTTCTACTCAAGACTCAAAAATGCAGTAAAACATAGGAAAATAATACCTTTTTCAATTATATAAATTTATACTTCACAACAAGGAATGGTTTAAAATGACTAATCCTGTGGAGTAAAAAGTAGACCTTATGTTTTTTGATTACATTCACATTGCGTCTCAATATTATTCTGAGTTTGGTTGCAGGCTGTGTGCAGATCAGAGAAGCAAAGGAAAATCTGCAGTGAGGGATCTGGGTCTGTGTAGGAAAGGTTTAGCCTGGCATATGCTGTACACCAAGTCTTTTAATCCATTTGCCTGATTCTGTGTTTTCATGCTGCATGCTTACATCCAGTCAAAGGCAGAGATATACATGTTCAGAGGGATATGCAAAGTTATATCATGTTTCATGCAGTAATACTGCTGTAGCTGCACTTTGCTCACAGCATAATTTGTAGGACAAGATGGTTTTTTACACCAGCAACGCAGTTGAAGAAACTAGATAAAACTTCTAATTTGCCAACAATTTTAGTAATGAAGAACTGAAGAAGCAGATAGCATCCCCCAACTTCTGCATTTCTTTACTGATTAGGTGCTTTACAGAAATTTGCTGCCTCACCAAATGGTCAGTTTTGTCTGTTGCCAGTGACGCAAAGGAGCCATCATGGAAGCCTGAAATTGTGGGGAAATTTTAGGTGATCCCTATTTTTTTTTTTTACCCAATACTTCTTCCTGAACTCTGTTACACCTTGGTCCACTTGGCAGGTTTAGAGGAAGGTTGTTTGATATACTCTGGGCTGTGTGTTGGAGAAACAACAAAATTCTCAGGAGGTTCAAAACAAACTTTTATTTGCAAACTTCAGAACAGAAACTTTTGAGAAGAAGAAGGTAGGATGAGAAGGAGACAAAAACGAGAGAGAAATGTGTATAGTCACGACCTGAGGATCCAGTGTGGTCTTAGCTGCTTTTAAGTCCAGGGAAGTGGAACACCCCAGCTTGGCACATTTGTCACCATTCTTTTGTCTGCTCCTGTTCCCTGGGACTATCCTCCAGGCATGCACCTGCACTTTAATGTTTCCAGCAGGGCAATGGGGTCAGCATACATCATTTTGGACTGGAAAAGAGACTTGATTTAAGGCACCAGGGGGCCAGGGTGGGCCGTGGCCATTCCACCAACACAGAGCTCACCCTGGTCCTCTCCAGCTTCCCACCTGGTTCTTTTGAACAAGTCCGTGGGTCTCCTAAAAATACCCATGCAGGTGGCCGTGCAGTGTGAAAAATGAAGCATATGAACCTAATCTTACCCAGGGACATTTTATTTGTCTGATCTTGGAAAGCAAGGATATGCCTATGAAGTCCTTTCCCAGCAGAGATAAGTATACACTTCTTCTGCTTCAAACTGGACTCGGGGCAGCTCTGTTTAGCTACAGTTAACAGTGGCTTTGTATTCAAACTAATGTGAGACTTGGTCTCTCAAAAAGACTTATTTTCTCAAGTATTACACAGTGTTAGCCAAACTGTGCAGCTTTTATCTGGATGTAGCTCATATTCAGCTGACGTAAAGCATAAGGCAGATGAAGTCACATCTGTGTAGAAGATACAGTACAAATTAAAACTGACCTTACACAACATGGACAATGGCCATGCATGGCAGAAATTCTCTCCTCACTGTGCCAGTGGGCCTGTGGACATGCTTTTGGGCTATTTGCAAATGTGGCCTGGAGGTGGGTGGCATAATGGGGAGGTGGAGGGAACGAGAGTGTTGGAAGGTGCCTCCCAGATGAGATTAACTGAGGAGCTAAGGTAATTGATTTCTTTGAAATGAAAAAATTCAGTTTTGCTATGGTGTCAAAAAGTAAGTAGCATGTAATCAATGCAAGTTTGGAATTCAGAAGATATTTCAGTATTTGACTGCATGAACATATTAAGAAGAAACAGAAAACCAAAACATGGTGATGAGGTCATTTCAGTTAATAAATTAATAAGCTGCTTTATCTGCATTTGACCTTCTGGTGTTGATTAATTTAACATGTGTGAGGGGTCTGAGGAGAGCAGTTGCTATTATTAGTATAGTCAAGCATGAAACACTTGGTCACAGCAAAAACATCCCTGTTTCTGTAGGAACAAGAAAGATGTTGAAACTAAATACAAGAGCAAACTCTATAAGGAGACAGGTTTGAGATGTGTGAGTGTTTAAGACAAATATGTTTGGCTGGCATTGCAATAAAAGATAAGAAGGATAATTGCATGTTCCTAGAAAAAGAGAGGCTGCAGGAAAAGTGCTCTTGTTCCTGACTTGTAAGTAAATGTGCTTAATTGTTTTAGAACTATCAGTTAAGCAGAGAGGGTATTTGCTTTTTTACATGTGCTCCCATATATAAAGCTGCTCTGCTCAGCCTATTTTCATTGTATATGTGATCTAAGTATACACTTTTCAAAGCTGGTTTTCAGAACTCTGTGTTCTGTCAACTTATTTTTGCCTGCAGAATTACTACACACACATGAGAAATATTCATCATTTTGGGCCTGCTGAGCTTTAACAGCTCTAAGTTGTGCAGCAACTGACCTGCAGAGAAGCTGCAGTCATCTGAGAGAAGGAATGTAAACTGGGCTAGGCAGCTATCAGCTTAGAAATAGCTCTTTTTAAAGAACGTAGATCTGAAGTTCTTTGATTCTGTCATATCAAATAAAAGTAATCTTTGTGCAATGAGTGGCAGGAGCATATCCAGTATTTAAAAAAATCCCAGAAAAAATTATTAAGCCATGGGTATTTATCCTTCTTATGCTGAATGCTGTATGTGAGTTATGATTTGAGAGGAATCCTTCAGTGCCCAGCAGTATACGATATACATCGTATGAAGTCACAGAAGATTTTCTATTCTTGCAAAATTTTTTGGCACTCAACTAGTGGTACATAGAGTGGTCTGGATACCAGTTTAACTATAATTAAAAATGCAGTATGATCATTACATATGACAAGCTTTCCTCACTATTGTAGAATGTACAGTAGACGACATTACTTTGAACCAGAAAATTCCTTAGTGCCTTAATAACCTGTTAAATACATTATTGTCTAAAAGCAATTTTTGTGCAAGAGGGTTGGTTGGAAATTAATTTGGAATGTTTTCAGTTTCTTTTTCTAATTTCAGTTTGACAAAATAAAATAGAAAGTGGTTCAGAAATTGCTGCCCTATTAGGAATAATATTGATAGGAATAGGCAGATCCATTGGGTCAATGTGTGGCTCTGAGGCTGGTGTAATTGAAAAAAATAGGGCTTTTTTATCATGGGGTGATATCCTGGTCTACTGACATGTGAAGGGATACATCTTTATCAGCGGGAAGAAAGAGCTCTAGCACAGGAGGCATTGGAGCTCGTTGACAGAGTGTTAAACTAACTTGGAAAGGGAAAAAGCCAGGCTTAGCGGTGATGAGCAGTGGGATCTCAATCTACTTCAGGAGGTGTTGGCTACAATGTACCAGACCTGAAATGTTTCTATACTAATGCACACAGCATGAGGAAAACACAAGAGGGAGCTCAAAGCTTTTGCTGTATCCCAGAGATTTGACATCACTGGCATAAGTGAAACCTGATGGAATGAATCGTGTGGCTGGAGTGCCCCGTTGCACGACGGTTCCAGGCTCTTCAGGAGGGACAGGCAGGGCAGAAGAGGCTGGGGGGGGTGGGTGGCACTGTATGTAACAGAAGCGATAGAACGTATGGAACTCACAGTTGGCAGTGGCACAATTGAGAGCCTGTGGGTTAGAACCAAGGGGCAAACAAATAAAGTGAGAGTTTACTATAGACCTCCTGGCCGGAATGATGCCACCCTGGATGTATGGACAGACTGGGAAATGAGATGCTGGAAAGCCGAGACAGAGAAAGGGGCCTGGGGGTCCTGGTCAATGACAAGTTGAATCTGAGTCAGCAGAGCCAAAATGCTGGAAATACCCTTCCCAAGATGACACCTGTTAGGACTGGCCACGTGGCTTGAAGGACAAAGGGACAAGATGGTGTCAGATCCCTGCCAGGAGGGCAGCAGCTTACCGAGCAGTTCCAGTGGCAGACGAAGATGGCTCATCTGGGGTCAGCGCCCTCCTCACAGCAGGGACAGCAGGGTGAGCACGTCAGGCAAAGCAGTGGGCTGGGGCCATTCAGTGCTTTCTCTCCCCTGCTGGGCACTGCTGTCCAGCGCCGGGTGACCCAGACCGGAGTGGGACTACTATCTGCAAGCCCACTTACTTAAAAAAAGAAGATAATGTGATAATGTGTTCTGTATTCTCATTATATACATGAGAAACTATTACAGAAAACATTATATTCTCTAGTGTTCATTGGAAATTCTAGTCCCTATATATCAAAATAATGTAGCAGGCACTACAGAGTAATTTTTCAGACTGATTTCATAGGCACATGTTCTTATTCCAGAATAAACACTAGTATATTTTAAATAATATTGTGTGAAGATAATTGGAATAGCAGTAATTTTAGGAATAACTGATTTTCTCTGCAGTTAATTTTCACATGTTGGCAGAACTACAGAGCACAAGTTCTAGCTAGATAAGGAAGTTTCTGTGTTTGTGTTTGAAAAAAGTGATTCAATCTGTACCCCTTAACAAAGTCCGTGGCGGAAGGATTCACCTTCTGAATTCTATAAATACTTGAACCATGTTCTGGAATTTATTTTTACAATAATGTTTGTGTACTGGAAGTTGTACTTAATACCTAATTTTTGCTATTGCCTGAGGGTAGATACAGTTCTAGGATCCTTATCTGTTTGGCATATTTAGTGCATTTTTCTTTGTTTGTCTCTTTTTATCTAAGTTAATGCTCAGAGCACTAGTGACCCAGTTCCTTCCCCCATTTTTTTAGAGATGAAGTAATTCTGTAAAGAACAGATAAATTATGACTACTAAGACATTATTTAATGCTATTAATAATCTACATTAGCTGGCATGGTCCCAGTGATTTTATTATACACATCTGAAAACCCCTATGTTCAAGTGGAATTGCCTTAAATCTTTACTGTTTGTTAAAGCCCATGCAATTACTAAGTGACATTGATTATTGTGGGTTAAAAATTTCATCTTTCCACTAGCACAACAAAATCTAAAGGGTTTTATTTTCTATTTCTGTTAGATAGGGAAAACTGCTGCTGCTCTGCAATTATGAAGCCTTTTGCACAGAGAAAACAGCAGTTAAAGCTTTCTATATCATTAAAAAAAAAAAAAAAGTTATACTGATCACTGAATTCACAGAATCACAGAATCAGTTAGGTTGGAAAAGAATCGTGATATCATTGAGTCCAAGCTTTGATTCCCACCATGTCAACTAGACCATGGCACTAATTGCCACATTCAATCTTTTCTCTAACACCTCCTAAGATGGTGACTCAACCACCTCTCTGGGCAGTCCATTCCAATGTCTAATCACCCTTTCTGTGGAAAAGTTCCTCCAACTGTCCAACCTGAATCTTTCCTGCTGGAGTTTTGAGACTGTGTTGTGTCATCTTGTCACTAGTTGTGTGGGAGAAGAGGGTGACTCACACCTTTCAGGCAGTTGTAGAGGGTGATAAGGTCACCCCTGAGTATCCTCCTGGCTAACCAATCCCAACTCCCTCAACCACTCTAGATAGGACTTACCCTCATCATTCTCAAGGCTGTATTTAGAAAGAATCTGGATCAAATATTGCCACATACAATTAAATAAGCAAACATTTCTTTGATATCATAGGTTGAAAATAATAGTAGAACTAGGTGACTTACCTATTAGCCCTTGATGAAGAATGCTTTGTTTGTGTTAAGTAAATGTGTTTATGTTTTAAAAGCTTCTGGCAAAACCCGAATTGCTTCAGTTAAATATTCTTTCCTCTGACACCAGACTTCATGTTAGAATAGCCCTTCCAACCAATAAATGAAGACAGGTCCCATAGTCTTGTGAAGAACTCTCTCTCTCTCTACATGTAAACCTCTGGGGGTTTTTTGAGACTGTAGAGAGCATGCACTCTACCAACAGAGGTACTGCTGAGCATAATAATAATTTACTTATCACCAGCCTTCTGTTAGAGCTTGCAATTTTAGTATACCTGCTTTTTGATCTGCGTATGCAGCCACTGATTCTGTAAATATGTCTCAGATTACCATTAACAGTTTTACTAGGAGTTTTTGCTTAACCTATTGTCTTTTAAAAAGACAATAGAAAATAGATAAAGAAAAGAAAAAGGCCCTCAAGGTGATTTCAGAGCTGTCTAGAGGGGCTGATATTTAGGCAGAGGTTTGCTACTGAAGCATTATGAATCCAGAAGACACTCTTTGTCTGCAATTACATCTAGGTTATTTCTTTTTTAAGAGGCTAAATAAACAGTTACAAAATCACAGAACGATTTGAGTTAGAAGGAGCTTAAGGATTATTAATTTGCAACCCCACTGCTGTGAGCAGAGACACCTTCCACTACAACAGGTTGCATGCCTTTCCTCCAGCATTGTGGACTACAACATACAGTTTATCCTTCGCAACTGACTAGCCTAGAGGAACAAGAGAGACCTTTTATACCATGCATAAAGTACTGTCCATGGCTGCACGCTGATTGCATCCTGACCCCAGTTTATGGTGAGTCTGCCCTACCCTGTGCTGTAACTCCTACAGGGGGAAATCTGCAGGCAAGCAGGTGGAGAGTTGCACGTTACTCCAGCCAGCATCTAGGTTCTGTGGAGTAATTTCATATTTCTCATCTTCAGGTTATTGCTAAACTACAAAAAAGTAGAATAGTTCTGATTGGAAGGGCCCTAAAATGATCATAAAGTCCCATACCTGATCACTTCAAGGACGAGTAATAGTTCAAGTATATTTTTAAAGGTGTTGTCCAAATGCCTCTTAAATACTGACAGGCTTGGGGCATTGACCATGGGACATGGGGCACTGACCACTCTGAACTATTTACATAAAGGATCAGAGATTATCACATGTGTTTCCCTTGCAGTAATTTTACTTACCCAACATCACATATCATTGGGCCTGGATAGAGTCCTAAATTCAGTTTAGAGTTCATAAATTGTCATGTCATCGAATTTATGTGTACTTTTTACAGAAAACTTATACCTGAACTTTAAGAAAAACTTTATCCAAAAAGGTAGGAAGTGAGAAGCCACATTATTGAAAGTTTCTTCTGATACACCCTGTAAGTGAATATAGATCCAACCTGAGAAAACTCTAGAGTAAATTAATGTGTCATAGCAGATCTGCTTAGGTTCTTATCTGAGCTTCTAGACAGAAAGCAATATGACACAGATCTTACTGTAGAAAATCAAAGTCCATCAGAGGAGCTTGTTATGGACCTGCCAAATCAGCACATTCAGAGCAGAGCCCTGAGCTCCATGTGAGTACTTGAACCTGGAAAAGACTGTAGATAATTTTTTGATAGTTTTACAAAGAAGATTTTTCAGCTTCTCTTTGCATCATTACATTAAAAGTCTTGTGTTATTGTGAATCTTACAGCAGGACGCAGGATATCTGGCTCTTGTTCTGTAATGGGTAACAAAAGCAATATGTATCTTTGTTGAATATCTAAATGAAGATGATAACAAAAACTCTTTATATATCTATGCCAGATTCATTTTTCTGAATCTGTACGTAAACTTAATGGGTTAGGATCTGATAAGAGCATGTCAGTCCTTATTTTTCCTCAACATATTCTTTGTAAGGTACAGTATGATTGGAGCAGAAGATAAACTGTGTTAGAGGACCTCATGCAGTTGGGTGCTTATGTCAGGCTTGTTCTGAGGAGGGTGTGAGCTACCCCAGTCTTTCCCCAATAGCTAACTTCAACTGCATAGCCAGCTGTGTGCTGCTGTGCTTTGCATCATGGTGCCTCACACATTCCTACCCCTATCCTGCACCCTCAGATTGCTACCTGCTTGCTCAGAGAAGCAAAACAATGTCCCTGAGCCCAAAAATCGGAAGCGAAGAGGGCAGGGATTGAACCCCGCATGAAACCAACTACCATCCTGCTCAGCTGGGGGAAAGGAAGGAGTAACATATGGTTACTGGTGTCTAATCACTACTGAAAATTGTTGCCAGTTACGCTGTTGCTTCATAAAGTGTAAACATCTTTACAAAAGCACTGTGGGTCACTGTTGTACATATAATTTCAACCTTTCAAGGTATTTTATTTTAGTTTGGATTTTCTTACAACGTCAGTTTGCAGTGATATAGAATAAACAGTCTAAGCAAATAAATCATAAACATAAAAATAGCTCTAAAATACAAAATGCACACAAATTTTTGAGTAAGACTATGGTGCTGCTGCACATAAAGTACTTATTTTTTAATGTCTGTGTTCCCTGACTTAACTGAATACACAAATAAACCTTAACCTGCATGTATGGGGTTTTTTTGTGGTGTCAATTACAAAGCACTCCTCACAAATAAACCACTTAATGACGAGTGAAGTCATTTAGCATTCACATTAATTCACAAAGGAGCTTTAACTGCTTATTTTAGCAATATTAATACAGAATAAATATGAAATGGAAAGGTAGTTATTGAACTTTTCACCCAGTTAAAGACTGTGTTTTGAATTTTCTAACTTATATAACCTTTTCCCCTCTGTGTTCTGATAAATGCTGTATGTTGTATCATTACTTTTTCCAGTAAGTGACTTAGAATATTTGCTGGTGGCCATGAATCTCTCCAAGTTTTGGTACATCCTTTGTTGGGTTTTTTTGTCCTGGCATTTAATATCAGAACACAAAACACAAAAACACTTGGCTCATATCAGTGGTGTCCTGTCCTACCGAGCAGCAACAAAAAGTATGATTCATATGCACTATTATTAAGCAGTGTCCCTGTGTTCAAGGGAGGAACCCCTTTTTTACCCATATAAAGTAAATTCAAAGCATAAGAGAACAGTTCAGTGAGGACATGAGGGTTTAAATGTGTTTGTCTACGTTATTGTTCATTGCAATTAAGTCCAACAAAAGGAACAGCACTCTAAATTATGTTTTTGATACTGTTCCTCTATTGAGATTGGATTGGTATAATCATAGATAGCATATGGTTTGGCTCTCTGTTTTCTCTTCCTTTTTAATATAGATGCATATAAACCATCTCTGTAAGTCAGACAGTTTCCATGTAGACAGTTTAATAAAATTGATAATAGACAAACATGTTTAATGTGAAAGAAATTAAATGACCACTGTTAGGATCCATTTCTGTATGACATATAAGAAGGCATTTCTGTCTAGAAGAAGAAAAGGTCTAAAGCTTTGTGAGTTCATACTGTGAAACAGCAATTTACATAGATTGCAAAAATGTGTTATAAGTATACTGACATGTTCCTCACAGGCACACTCCAAAGTGTTAAAAGAGTTGACCAGTTGCTCTGTGGGTTTCTCCAGGTGAGAAGAATCTTTTTCTCAGCTGCAGGAGGTCGAGTACTTCCTGCTGAAATGGGAAAGTGAAACTGTTGTGAGCAGATTTGTCAGACCTTAGCCCTGTGCTCTCTTCCAGGGCTAAATGTTTGTGGTTCAGCTGCTTGATGTTTCTGTATTTGCTGGGTCTAGCCTCTCCACAGCTCCTTCCCTAAAGCACTGCAAGATGTTCTCTTTCTTTTTTCTTGACCCATCACAACATGTTGCTTTTTCATCACTTCTTGCAATTGAGAAAGATTATTGCTCTCAGATTTATTCTCCCCTTGTGAAAACATTTTTGACTTCTTAAAACTATATGTTATGTTTTACTGCTTTATTATTTTATTTTTACCTTTTCTTTTACTTACTGCTTCCAGGTTTTACCATTTGCAGTATCAGTGCTGAAACTTCCTGTTTTACAACTTGTTTACTTCCTGTTTAACAACTAACTACGGCTAATATTGCATCAGATAGACTTAGGTCTTGGTAAAATATTTTTTTCAGTATTTACTGCATTGTCAGGCTGAAAAATTGCGACAGAACATTAAAACAGACTGGTTTGAGTTGACTGGAACATAGTTAATCAGTTACCTATGGTTTTCAACAGGTAAACCTTCCTGTCCTCCTCACTGGGTGTTGCTCATTCTCTGAATGGAAATACATTATGTGATCTGTTTTGCTACAAAATGCAAGGAAAAGAAGTTTTGTTTAAATTTGTTCTTTTTCTTTTTTTTTTCCAAGAGGAATATTCTTTCATCACTGTGCTTCAAATCCATCAGTTTCACTGCACTTCTTTGAACAGTTCTGAAGTGTAGTCACATAAACCACTTAAAAACAGTGCTTTCCAAACAAGTTCAAACTAGTTTTCAGTCAACCTCACTGTCTGCATTTCCAGCCCATAAGTCAGAAACTCATCTATGAATATCTTACCAGAGACAGAGTCAAAGGCTTTACTAAAGTCCAGGCAGACAATATATTCTGCTCTCTCTTCATCTACTGGCCCAGTGACTTCATCTCAGAAGTTAATCAAGTTGGTCAAGCATGACTTTCCCTTGATGAAACCATGCTGGCTGCTCCTGGTGATTGTCTCCTCCTTAATGTGCCTGCAAATTGTTTGCAGGATTAGCTGCTCCATCACATTCCCAAGGATGGAGGTGAGGCTGACCTGTAGTTGCCCAGATCCTCCACCTTGTGCTTCTTGAAGATGCAGGTGACCTCTGCTTTCCCCCAGTCTTTGCACACTTCCTAGTAGCCGTGATTGTTGAAAGGTTATCACAAGTGGTCTTGGAATAGCTACAGCCAGCTCACTCAACACTAATGTGTGCATCCCATCAGGTCCTGTTGTCCCGTGTGCTGAATTATTCCTGGACCTGTCCCTCCTCCACCAAGGGTATATCTTCCTTGCTCCAGCCTTATTCCCTAGTTTCTGGGATGTGGCATCCCTGAAGGCTGGTGTTACTAGAAAAGTCTGGTATCCTCATTTTGAAGTCTAACATATGGTAGCATTTCAGCACTTACCATGACAAACTGGAATTGCTACTGCTCTGTATTGCACTTACTTATTTTTCATACCTAATTCTTACTTCAGTTTTCAGACAACTTACTTCTCTGTTGATTTTTTTTTTACCTGATTGGTATGGAATTTCTTCAGTCTTCTGGTCTTTCCTTTTTCTCTATTGTAAAATATTAAAAAGGCAACTTAGACTCATTGTTTTCTCTGTAAATTTTTGTTATGAGGCCAGGTTAAGGTCTGCTAATTCTGAACTTAGAGTTAAAAAAATTCTTTAATCATTAGAAAGGTCATTGATTTGCTCACATCATTAGCTGGCATCAGTGAATAAACTTTGTACATTTGGTTTGGTTGACAATAATGTCGTCTTCTTGTGTGGAATTTTTGTTAAGGTTGGTTGGTTGGTTGGTTGGTTGGTGGGTGGGGCTTTTTATATAAATGAGGAAAGAATATTGTAAAATTTCTGGTATAAATTTGCAGTGAGGCAGGAAAAGTAAACATATTAGATGTGACACCAAACAACAAAAAAAATTTCAATCTTCACATTGTCAGAGAAGATAGTGATATTAAATGTCACCACTGAGAAAAAGTCAAGATGGTGTAGAGTTAATAGCATAGAGTGAAGGTTATGGTTACCAAGAGAGGAGCATCCAAAGGATAGGTGCATTCATAGTTTGAAACAAAAAAGCTCCCAATCGTAACTTTGAAAAGACTTATAGAAAACCTTGCAGGCCTCGCAGCAAGTGCTTTTAAAAAATTCTTCCCAAGTACCAGTATGTGACTCGAAAGTAACGTATTAAGAGTAATATATAGCAAAAAAAAAAAAAAAATTGGGAACTGGAGGCCCGTTAATACGATATCAGAAGCATCTAAGAGTTTAGAAAAAAATTCTGTCCAAAGTCAGTAGTGATAAATGAAGGAGAGAATAGGACTCACATGTGCTTGTACTTAGATCATACCAAACTAGTCTGATAGTTTCCTTTAATGAGATAAATATGGTAAAGTACATGATGTATCACATAATTAGTAAAATAATAATGGAGGAAGATTAGACCAGGAACTCAGATCTGAGAACAGACAGACTAACAGGAAAAGATAACTACGAGAGAGTGACAAAGAGAGGTATTGTACTGATCCTAAAGCCCTGGTTTGTGAGACAGAAAATAACATGCCCAGGCAAAATGCACCAATGGCAGAAAGTAGAGAAGTGCTGACATTTAGGGGTAGTGGGGTAGCATATGGAAAATTGTGAATAGCTTTGAAGACTGAAGTGTGAAATACAGGAGTATTTTCTAGAAGAGGTCAAACAGTCATAATTTGTAGGCTAGCAGCAAAGCTCGGTGCCAAGAGGTAGTTGATTAGAAATAATAAGGAAAGCTGTGTGTACCAGATGATCACTGAGGTATTACCATGTGTCAGCCTAAAAAGAAAACTGTATCCTGGGCTGCATCCGAAGCAGTGTGTCCAGCAGGAGAGGGAGGATTTGGCACCTCCACTCTGCTCTCATGAGACCCCACCCAGAATGAGGTCTGAGGTCTCCAGCCCAGAAGAGGCATGGACCTGTTGGAGCTAGTCCACCAAGATGATTAAAGGGTTGGAACACCTCTCCTATGAGGAAAAGCTAGGAGGATGGAATTGCTCAGTCTGGAAAAGACAAGGCTTTGGGGTGACCTAACTGTGGCCATCCAGTACCTAAAGGGAGCCTACAAGGAAAATGGAGAGAAACAGTTTACAAGAGTATGTAATGACAGGACAAGGGGAAAAGATTCAAACGGACAGTAAGTTTAGATTAAATATTAGGAAAATATTCTTTACTGTGTGGGTGGTGAGGAACTGGCACAGATTGTCCAGAAAAGCTGTAGCTGCCCCCTCCCTGCAAGTGTTCAAGGCCAGGCTGGATGAGGTTTAAAGCAGCCTGGTGTAATGGAAGGTGTCCCTGCCCGTGGCAGGGATTTTGGAACTAGATAGTATTTAAGGTCCCTTCCAACCCAAACCATTCTGTAAATCTGTGACTGTGATCAGAAGCTTTTGCATGGTGTATAGGGAGATAAGAAAACTGCTGGATGAGAATCTTGTGACACCTCTGCAGCTTTCCACCATCCAACCCTGACTAAGTGTTTTCATGAAGGATGGAATCAATGTGTCTGGTATAGAGAAGGACAATGGAATTGATGCATAAGCTGCAACGACTTTTTCCACAAGGACAAGTGTTCACATGTGTGAGCATACATTTCAGTATGTAGGGTTACTGAGAAGCAAAGTAAATTGGTCTAGGCAGGTGCTGTATTCATGGAGCTAAACTACTTTTGCTGTCGCAATCAGCTTAGGCATCTCTACATAGTACTGTGTTGTGCAGTGGCTTAATTAACCCTGAAATTGGAGCCTGAGGGAGAATACTACTGCTTTCCATGAATTCATGATAGTACAAACCCCAAGGAGGAGGAAATCCTGTGTAACCTGAGACACTTACAACAGAAATAAAAACAGATATAAACTGACCCTGAAAAAGTGCAGGCTGGAAACTAGGAGCAGATCTCAGCTAGCAGAGGAATGATGTTCAGATACAGCCTACCACTTGGAAACAGCAGTACAAAAATACTCTTCATACAAGAACATACAATTATGTGAATCATCTCATGTTATTCAGTTATAGTTTGGTGTTGATGAGTTAGATGGAATATCCTGGTAATAATTTCCTTGAAGTAATTGCTAGATAATTGTCTTGAAGTTTTAAAAGAATTGCAGTGTCCTTTGATTAACTGAGTAAATGATTGTCAGATGGGGACCCTGTCAAAGAACCTTTTGCTGTTAAACAGAAGTGTATTTATTTATCATATTTTATTTTTTAACTTTTTTTTTTCACTTTGTCAAGGGGAATCTTTTGAATCATATGCTATCACCATAATTTTCAATGTGGTATGGAACCCTCGCAGTCAAATTAATAAAAGTATCAGCCTGCTACTTGAGGGATTTAAGGGATTATCCTTTGGTCAAATAATTTTGGGTCAAGACTGATCATCTTGACAAGTACGAGGAAGAAGCATTGTGTTATCATCTCAGCATAGAACGAAATGTCAGTATACAAAGATTGAAAAGGGCTGTTTAAACCATAAGCTCTCTGTAAAAAGAGCACTGGACAATTGGTATTATAGGGAGCATTTATTTTAAAGGTCCAAGAGGGAGCAACTTGTTCCAATAGATGGCACGTATTTTTGTTATTAAAGTAATAGGTTCCTTGTTGCAAAAAGTAGTAACAAAGTGAGGTACAGAAGACATGAGGCAATTAGCTCTAAGGAACAGCTTTTTGGGAAAGCACATTTCTTGATTTGAGGTCTTTCTGTGTTATAAACCAACTCTCATTTGTATCTTCCAACCAAGATGTAAGATAATGAGTCTATGAATATTTTATATTTATTTTACATTTTTTACAGTGAATTCTTAGCTGAGGGATTGCTCCAGCCATATTGCAGTCTTGTTTCTTTAAGAACAGTCAGTTTCTATCAAAGATACATATTTTTTAGCAAATATTTGGACTCTTTGCATTGTTATAATTGGAAAACTGTTGATATAGTTATATACTCCTCTTTTTTAATACGCAAAATCTTATTATTTTTGGAACACGGGAGAGTGTTAGGAATTACAGTTTCTTGGTTGTAGATGCAAAATGCTTTCAAGCCAACATTCAGTTAAAAGGTGTTAAAAACATATGTCCAGGACTCTATCAGTCTGCTTTTGTGTTTGCATCCCCTAATTGTCTTTGTCTCTAGCCTAACAGTCTGTCCTTGACCTGTGTACAAGCCTTCAGAGAACTAAAGGTCGTAAAGCCTTTCCACCCAGTGGATGCTTGTTGTCAATAGAAGCATTTGCTCCAGTCTTACAAGAATTACTACTGGTAGTGTTAGAGAGAGCTGGTGCTATGGGGTTGTTTCCACAAACACTTCTTTTTTATCCCTCATGGATGGCAGCTATTGCAGAAATATTTCGTTGTGTTTAACCCGCTCCAGATGATAGGATTTCTTTTAGCCGTATTAGAATTTGGCAAAGAGCAGTCTATATTAAGCTGTGTGTTAACCTCTTAATAACTGAATGGTTATGTAGCCATGGTTAGATGCCAGTTCCCAGCAGAAGACTGATAAATCCCACATAAAATACTTAAAGTGCTTTTTTTTTTCCTTTAGATATTGAAATGCATCTAATAATTTTTTTTTAGTCCACTTGTTCCCCAGTTGCTCATTGTTATTCTTCCATTTCATGGTGTGGTAACATTATCCTGTCTTTATAACAGTGCTTTTATGATAAAGAGACTGTGTAAGGGTTACCCAGTACCATACAATTATTTTGTTGTAAATACAGTTTTCACATGTATGCCAAATCATTTAGTTTACTTTAACTTCCTCACCTGTCCCATCTCCTGATTTTATGTACATAAAATCAGTCTGCACAGACCATTAATTTCTGTTACTAACAAGTCAATGGGCTGTTGGTCAAAATAGTAGGATTTTTTGTCAGGGAAAGAGAAAGTTATCGGCACAGTGGATGAATGGAACGTTTCTTTATGTAAACACTTCAATTATTTTATGAATTTTGCTTGTAGAGATATTTCTTCTGTAAAGAAATTTACAGAAGACTGAGCTTAAGGTTTCTGAACCATGTTTTAATTTAAAATGCTATGTTGAAATTGTCTAGCCGAATTCACTGCAGTCAGAGTTGGAATACCTTTGTTCCTTAGACAATGTATTGACTACTTATCCAGCCAACATACAGTCCTTTGACATTCGGCATATCTGTGGAAAAAACCCAAATTGTAACTGCCTTGTGAATGTGAAATCCTGGTATGATATTAGACAAAGGAATAAATGCTTCCTCCCTTTTGTCCAGTATTGCTATCTTATTACCTCTTATGGAGGTATTATATCACTACTACATGTCTGATTGCATGAAGACAATAAATGCCTCTTGAGTTTGTTTGTTTACTTGATAACATAGATGGATTTACTCAAATTTGAAGATAACATCTCTTTTAGTTTTATGGAGGAAAATCTCCACCCCCAATTACAAAACCTGTGTCAAATGTTCCCTGGGAACAATTTTAAACAATCAGTATTAAATCTCGCAGTAGTCTCGTCATATAAGGGTACAATGTGTTAAAGGAGAAGCCTTTGCCTGAACATTCTCACACCATTCAAGGAGTTACTCGTGCACCACCCGAGACTGTCACTGCTGGCACTAGAGTCCCTTCGCGGTGGGCAGCTCCATATGGCCCATGGGTGCCTCTCCTGACTCCTTGCCCAAACACGCCCTCCCTCTCAGGTGTGCTTCTTCATTCTTCAGGCTCGACCCTTGGTTTCCCGTAGCACAGTCTCAGGTGTCAGATTTTTAAAAAGAAGTAATTTAAGAGTGGTACAGCACCTGCTAGTTGGCAGAGTATGGGAAATTAAAAAGCCCTAGACTTCGGATAAATATTACCTAGCAACAACAAGAACATCAGTGCAGTATCAATATTCTTTTCCATTCCAGCCAAAAACATATCTAAGTGTAAGACCACAGCTTGTCATCTAAGGCTTCAGCAAATCCAGCTGTTCATGCTAAGCAAGTAAAGAAAAGGCAGCAACATACTAAATCAGAGTAATATAACTCAACGTAACTCATTCTAATTAAAACTTACTTGTCTATTACAGAATATTCCAAGTTGGAAGGAACCCACAAGCATCACTGAGTCCAATTCTTAAGTGAATACAGAGACTGAACCCACAGCCTTGGCATTACTAGCACCATGTTCTAACCAGCTGAGCTAATCTCACATCATACTAAACAACTAACATCTCTCAACAAACAGATATTAGATGGTCTGCAAAAAGTTTAAAGCTGGCTTAGTGGTTGACAGTGTTTAAGCATAACTTCTTTTGGGTGAATTTAAATGTCCAGGATACCTTTCCTGAATCTCTGAAATAGTAATTTAGTGTATGTTTTACTTCCAAACTAATTTTTTCCCTTATTGTTAATATTAAATTAATATTGTTTAATTCCAATATGCATGTATTCATTTTTTTCCCCTGCAGGTTTCATTTCTGGCCTCTGCTTACATGAGCCGGCATATCTCGGAGGAAAGCTGCTTTGCCCTTGCATCTGTTACCCATTACCTTTACCTCTGCCAGTTCAGCTGGATGCTTATTCAGGTTGGTATCTTAGTCCTTTTCATCACTTCCCCAAAACACCTGTAGAGGTACCTGATCATTAGACTGTATTTCTATTATATTGTAGTGATTATATATACATATATCTATATCTGTAGAGAGAGATATAGAGCACTGAAATTCAGTGCTACTGGAAGGCCAAAACTTTAGATGGCTTTTATTAAACCTAGAGTGACACAACTCCGAGGGTAAATATACAAACACTACAGAAGACTTTTTCCACTAATACCCATTGCAACTATGTAAGAATGTCCTTGTCTTATTTCATCCTGTAAAGAAGTTGCTATCTCAGAACAATGAAGAATTATTTTTCTTACTGTTAATAGTTTTTCTAAGCATCTCTTGTTTGCTCTCTTCCAGGTGAAGTGTAAATGTAAACTATGTTGTAATTTGTTGAGTCAGTGGCATTTTAGTCATTAAACTTGTATAACATAACAAACATACCTTCACAAGTTTGCATTAAAGTACAGAATATATGTATTCATAATTATTGCCAGAATTTTTATAGACTCATAGAATCTTTTAGGTTGCAGAAGCCCTCTAAGATCTAGTCCAACAGTAAACTCAGTGCTGCCAAGTCCACAACTAAACCATGTCCCCCCATCCTTTTCTCCAGGCTGAACACCCCCAGGTCCCTTAGCCATTCCTCATCAGACTAGTACTCCAGACTACTTGCAACTCTCTTGCTCATTTGATATATTACAGAACAGTAAATGGTGGAAAAAACAATTGAACTAATATGAAACACCACAAACAATCAAATTAGTTATGGAAAGTTACCAGTTATAAGTTAGTCAAAATAATGAGCTGTGGGGTTATTTGAAAAAATACATTATTATGCCCTCATCTAGAAATGTATATTTAACACAGTATGTGAGTTAAGCGATTTATTTGTCTGTTATTTTAAAAGGATTTGTCCCCAGCACATTTATTTTAGCATACAGTTTTATATATGCAGCTCCATATATTACCATACAAATCCTCCAATATGCAGGCTGTCAGGCCAAACCAAGAATTGCAAATTAGGCTGCATCTAAATACAACTTTCTCTCCCAGTAACATTCATGTAATAAGTGGCATTTTCCGGGGATATGTCGGGCTCATTTTCACTGAGAACCCTAGCAGCCTCTCCAACAGCTCAGCTGTGTTCGTTAGCCTTAGCAAGCTACACGTAGATGGCTTCAATACAGAAATTTGTCTTCTTGGCAAATTATGGTCTCATAGATTAACTACTCTACATTATTTTGTAAGCTGTAAATTATATTCTTCACAGTTGCTCATTCACTTTGTTCCTAAATTGCTTCAGAGCTCTTCACCATTTGCTAATTTGGACAAAGTAATGTTTTTAAGTTTCTTTTTTACTGAGTTGTCTCAAGCTTTGGCAACTCAGTGTTTGATAGTATTTCATCATCCCATTCTATGTGTTTTACATTGCATTGAGTTGCAAAAATTACTTATACTGGCAAAAAGAAGTTGTATGGCTGTTAACAGTTGGTCATTTTTATGTCTGTAATCCAGTGGTAATTTTTTGAAGCAGACTTTGGCCAAATCCTAAGAACTTGCATAATAACGTTGCATTTAGTGGAGCCTCAGGCTTGTGTAAAACATGAAGACTCTTCATGGAAATCTGACAGGACAAAAGTGCTTACGAGGGAATCCATCACAGCCTGCTGAGTGATGAGCTGCCAGGAGTAAAACCCCTTTTTGTAGCTGCAGGTCTTCAGCTGAGAGTAATTCCTGAACTTTGAAAGACCCAAAAGGAAAGAAATAATCTGAAATATAGATCAACCCTGGCGTCAGCTACAGTTTACTCCTCTTGGCTAGGAATAGGTCTTGAATTTAGATATCTCATTGTGGAGTGAGTAAGCTATACTGGGGCACAGGAAGCAGTGCTGGGGACATCTCTGTGCTTGAATTGGTCCCCATGACAACTCTAGAAAAGCTTGTGGATCCAAGGGGAAGCCAGACTGATTTGGGAAGTCTGGAAGCTACTGCTGTCTGAACAGCAGACTGAAAAGTTTGGGAAAATAATGTTTGTATTTCTCAGCATAATATACTTTATATACATGACTTGATTTGGAAAGCAGAATTAATAATGTATTTATACTTAAATGGGACTTAAATACTTATGTCTGGAAAAGAGCAAAAATACAGGAACAGATTCTGTGTCCTTTGTGTAGTCACTGCCTCTGTGAGGCTGCGTAGCATAGTGCATATGCTTGATCAGTGACTTAAGTCATACAAATCTACAAGTGACTGCCTTGATCACTGAATGCAGAAATGGGTGAATGTGATAATCAATTACCAGCACCGTGCAGGCATGTGGAACTGAAACACCCATAAAATCCAGGAGATTTTAAGTGACCAAAGGTGCTGTAGCAACATTTCCAGGCAACAAAACTCATTCAGAGAACACAGATTTAACAGTGCAGTCGGATATATACAGATTCATTTCTGTGGTCCAGATCAAAGATCTTCACTTTCTAGACTCTAGGATAACTTCCTCACCATTTGGGTTTTTTTTTTTTTTTGGTGATCTTTCCATCTTCTGCATCGTGCTAGGTATAGTAATTATGCCTAACACTTTATCTTACGTCAGTGCTCTTTACAAAACTATTTATCTATAGCTTCATGGTTTAATTCTTGTTCTCTTTTTGTTCTCTTGTTCTCTTGTATTTGTAGACAAATGTACAAATGTAGCTACTACTCATATATTGACTGAAATGTAAGGATGGAAAGGATCTCAGAAGTCACCTGGTCCATTTTCAGCAGCAGAACAAAGATATATCAAAATCATCCTTGCTTGTCTGTTTTTTCCTCTCCCTTAGTATTGTATGGTCTTGTTTCTTGTTTTTTATGGGGAGAATTTGTAAGTCACAGAAAGCTGATAGCATTACCCAATGTTTTAAAGGATGAGGCTTTCTTAACTGCAGAAGGAAAAAAGTAAGCAAGGTGCAGATGGCTCTTTATGGGCCTGAAATATTTGCCTTATATTAATGTCTGAAATCCATTAGTCTTTATCCTGACAAATGTCCCTTTGTACAACTGAACAGCATAAACCTGTATTTTCAAATGCTTTTATCTTAGGAGCACATGCTAAGAGTGTCTTTCAGCATGACAAGGAAAATAAGTTTCTTCTCTTAGTATTTTCTAACGTGTTGCAAAAAGTAAATTACGAAAAAAATTAAAAGCTTTCTATTGAGGTAAAAAAAATTTCTGTAGTTCTCAACTGCCAATTTTGGCACATGGTAAAATTATGGAAAAATATGATTCTTTGTGCTTTCTTGAGCTATTGCTACAGTGAATTAAATCAGCAGTGAAAGTGTCAGTTTAACAAGCAAACCAGAATGAAAGTAATGATCTTGCTATCACCCATAACTGAATCTTTCTCCTACATTGATTTAATGACACTTTAAATTTTCTATAAATTTCTACAAATTTGTGTCAGACTTGTAAGATGTTTACTGATCTTAAAGTAAGTTTGATGCTTTTCTTTTTATTTTAAGAATAATTCGTCGACTGCTTAACAGCTTCAATAAAGGAATTATATGAAAGCA
This sequence comes from Ifrita kowaldi, assembly GCA_013398055.1. Taxonomy (NCBI): domain Eukaryota; kingdom Metazoa; phylum Chordata; class Aves; order Passeriformes; family Cinclosomatidae; genus Ifrita; species Ifrita kowaldi. The sequence continues at coordinate 191,818 of VZRS01003580.1, read as the reverse complement.
TACAATTATTATAAAATGACCCCTCCAGCTATTCGTAAAAAGGAGAAAGAAGGAAAATAGAAGCTTTCCTACTGGATTGGAAAAGACTTTATTTAAAGTATTTTGCACCTTTTATTTGCCAGATATCCATAGATTATCACAGATGGTGAGGCACTGGAACAGGTTGCTCAGAGAAGCTGTGGCTACTTCATCCCTGGAAGTGTTCAAGGGCAGTTTGGAGATCAGACTTTGAGCAACTTTGTTGTCCTTGTTTAGGGATGGTATTCTCCAATTTAGTGCTCCCACTGAATCCATGCACTGCTCCCTTGCTCCCAGCCTCCCCCTCTCTCTGCCCTGCTTCAGGCTGGAGAGGAGAGTTGGAGGCTCAGAAGGCAAAGGTCATGGGTTGAGGTAAGAGCAGTGTACTGGAAAGAGCAATGAGATAAGGAAACGCACAGCACAACAACAGTTCTAATGACAGAGGGCACAAGAAAGAGGTGAATGATTCACACAGAAACACCACCCAACTGCTCCCTCCACCACGCTACACCAACCCAGAACAAACCCCTTCTCCCCAGAAGAGTTCCTTTCCCCAGCCCCCAACAATGATGGAAGGCAGTATAGAATAACCTCTGGGTCCCAGCCATGGTCATTGCAAAAATTAACCCTGTCCTGGCTGGTACCAGGACACTGGTCCAGTGGAAAATGTCCCATGACAGGGGGTGTGGAACTAGATGGTCCCTTCCAATACAAAACGTTCTAAAATTCTGTGATTATCACTGAAGATAAATTAATTAATAATTTAAAAAAATAAATAAAAGCATCTCGCGTTTGGGAAGGTGATTTCCATTAATTGCCTCGTTTTAAAAGTAAAAGCCTTCACTGAAGTTCACATTGTCTCATTAGAGTGTTATGTGAATGCACAATTATTTTGCGTTCTACATCAGAACAAATCACAACTTGCTCATTTGTTCTTCTACCTGAGCAGCTGGAAAATGGACTGTACATTTTATTCTTCTGTTGAGCTGGATATTGTTGCAGCATGGCAACAGGAAAGAATCTGCTAAAATTAGCTCCTTTATTATTTAATTGATTACATTTTGGAGCATCAAAACGGGTTGAAGATAAGAACTAGCAATTATGAAAATACAAATGTGACTGTGCAGAAAATGTGAATAATCCAACCTCGCTTACATCTTCATAGCAGCTGTGGTGTTAAGTGTTATGCTGTGATAAATGAGGTGAGCTAACCAAACACAGAGCAAGGACATGAGGTATGATTTCATAGAAAGCAATTTCAGTTGGATGACTGAGAACAATGTTCACAAGATTGTCAGAATTAGTAGAACCAACAATCCCTGAGTGTAATGGCATATATCTGTTCAAGGATTTTGCTGTTTGGAAGTGCTTGCAGTGAGGCACAGCCTAGCCAGGACTGTAGGGGCATATAATTGAAGAGTGTTTATTGGCATAAAGTGTCAAACAGAATTTGGAATGAGTTCTCAATCCCATGTAGAACTGAATAGAACAACCAATCTTTGCACAAGGTGTGGATTTCTGTCCAAATACCATTTTCATCTGTTCAATATTTTATTCCTATGCCCAGCAATGGAATTGATAGTTTTTCTGTGTTCTTTCAACCGACACAGCATAGTTGCAATTATATGGTGGGATTTTTCTGTGATCCTTTAAGGAAAATAAACTTTACCTTTGTTCATACAGCACTAATCAACAAATGAAAATCAAAAAAGACATAATAATTATTATATAATTAATACAATTATAGACACTGAACATAGCTATGAAATGTCATTCTGTAAAAAGGCATTTAAAACACTTACTAACCTTTTTTAAACAAGTTGCTAGCATGCAATGTGCTTTATTATCGATGACAGAAAGTATTGTATATTCATGCTATATAAATCACAGAAAAAAATCTGAAACGATAGTTAGCTAATGAGACCTACATAAGGAATCCAGAAACAACTAATTAAGTGCTTGAATATGAAAGTTAGGTGTTTCTGAACAAAGGGGTAGACAGGTCCTTGGCTGAGGGAAATGTGCAAAATTTCCTCAACAAAATAATCACGTTGCATTGTCTTGTGAATTTTTACCTATCCTTACAGTAGATGGCTGAAAATGAAGAACGTAACATTATTATATGAAACCCTTGTGTAGACCATGGAGAGAGATGATTATGCTTGGGTAAGGATTAATGAGTGCCTGAAGGTGCCTGTCCTGTCTCCGTTGACTGACAAGACATGCTTAAAGGCACAAGCTCGAATTATATGCAGAAATATACCTTATATGCAGAAAAAGACAAAATTATTCCCTTATTCACCCCACATAAAAGGCCAGAAATAATAATATAGCAGGCAGATCTGTAGGTGGTATAGCATTTTTGAAGTGGAGAAAGTGAAGAAAAATTTTTCAAAAAATATTTTTATTGTGGATAGCTTAGGTGTTTATTAGACAGTAATGTGCAAATGTGCATTAAAAAAGGCTCACACATGACAGTGTTTCTACTATGAACATCTTAAAGAAAATTCAAATATCCATGCAATACTCTAAGTATAACTCTTCTGTTTCACTTGAAGGGTTTCCTTACCCATACTACCAGTTCTTTCAAGGGATTTCAGCTGTTGCACTTCATTTTGATTCATATATGGTTTTAAACCAAATTATGCTGTTTGATGGTGAGTTGATTGTTAGAAAACACAGACTCTTTTAGAGATGGCTGTGAATTTACATTCATTTATTTGCAGTTTTTTCTCAAACTTTTATACGTATATTACACAGAAACATAGAACCATTTAAGTTTTAGGGGTACCTTGAGACTATCTAGTGCAACACCCTACCTCAAGCAGCTAGGGCAGGTTGCCCAGCACCATGGTCAGTTTGTTTTTGATTATCTGAGGACACATACTCCACAACCTCTCTGGGCATCTTGGCCCAGTGTTTGATCACCCCCACAGTAAGAAAGCTTTTTCTTGTATGCAGCTGGGGCTTCTTGTTTGTTAATTTAGGCCCGTTGCCTCTTGCCCCACCACTGGGCATCGCTGATGAGTCTATCTCCCTCTGCATCACTGCCTCCTTATCATATATTTATACACATGGATATGATCTCCCTGAACATTCTCTTTCCAGGCTGAACAGTCACAGTTCTCTCAGCCTTCCCTCATGGGACAGGTTTTCCATCCCTCAGTCATCTTCATGGGCCATTGCTGGACTCACTCTGTGTCTTTGTTGTACTGCTGAGCCCAGAACAGGATCACAGTTAGAACCTTTGAAGGAGCTTAGTGTTTCCTACAAGATACACAGAGCTGAGCAATAACATAAAAATATTAAATACAGATCAGATTTAGACATACTATATGCCATTCTTCTGTGTGAAGGTATGAATATTCAAGAAGAAAGTGACTTTTGCACCAAAAAGCTATTTTCGCATTGCGATAAAGTAGTGTTTTCTGCCAAACAGGGTGTCCCTGCCTCTAAGTCAGTCTAGTTCACAATAGTTACATAAATAAGCATATTTGTTTTATAATATCTTTTCATTACTTAAGAAAAAAGAGTGAGGACAAAGTATTTTTGTTAAAAATCGTTTATACATACACAGGTACCAGGTCAGAAATACAATGCATTATGACTTCCAGAGTGATTCGGTTTTTGACACGGCTTATCACCACCAAGTCTGCTGATTGTTTTTGTGCATTATTCTTCAGGCTGTTAATTTCTGGTATGTCCTTGTGATGAATGATGAACACACGGAGACGCGCTATCTGCTGTACTTCTTTTTGAGTTGGGGGCTTCCAGCTTTTGTTGTGATCCTTCTTCTAATTATCCTGAGAGGAATCTACCATCACAGCACAGCACAGATTTATGGCCTTGTCTACGGTGATCTGTAAGTGTTTCCTTAAAAAAGCATGAACTAGGCATTCTCCTATCTATTTTGGTTTGTACTTAATTTTATTCCATGTAGAGAAGGGGGTATGCCCCCAGTCAAGTGCACAAATGGAGAGGGGGATTCCTCGTTTGGTGGAGATGAGGCAAGTATGTCACCCATGTGCAATACAGCACTTTCTGTGGAGTTGGGCTTTGCTGCAGTTTCTCCATTCTGGCAGAGCTGGCTCAAGCATGTCTGCTTAGTGACTAAATTATTTCTTTTTTTCTGAGAATGTGCAATTCCAGACTAAAGGACAGAAATGTCTTCTGCTGCAGAATGAGCAAAATAGCATGGTTTTCTTCTATTTAATTTCTGTGATAACAAACTTCAACACCAAATCAAGCCTTAATCCCCCACCATCTCTTATGTTATGAAATAGTTCTTTGCTAGAAAGTGTTACTACTACATTATCACGTCAAATATTTTTCTTGAACTGTTTCTCTTATAATAATGAATGTTATATTCCAAATTGTTCCAAATTTGAGAATTGCTGTATTGTTGATAATTATCACAGCCCTTTCAAAGCCATATATAAGCACAGAGAACTGTCCTAATTAAAACAGTATATCTTCATAGAACCAGACACATTTATTTGGAGATACATAGATAAATATTTTTGCTCTTTCCTACATTTTTTTACTCTGGCTCCTTTTCTGGCAAACTTAATCTGTGATGGTATCTCTTCTAGGAATGAGGCTAATATGCTTGATGACTTTGTGTCACAATTACCTGCTTAATGTGCAGAAAAGACTAAACACACCTCTTCTTTTTAAAACAAATGAATGCAAAATTTATTTTTATGAAAATGTCATACGAGGTTGCTTTCAGGGTAGATCCACTGCAGTAGAATACTGGTCTATCTTTAATGAAAGAGAGGGATACAGTGTGCATCACTGCATTATAAGAGAACAAAATTTAGTTTTGGGGTTTTTTGTCACACAAAGGGAACTCCCATGAGAAGTAGATACTTGAATTTAATACTGATGTTTAAGTATATGCAAGTGTGAGTACACACACACACACGTGTGGTCTTATAGATATTATTTGTATATACATATCTGTGTGTGAATCTGTACTGTGCATGGTAAGTGGGGATACCTGATTTTGGTGTAAATGAGTTACATTAGGTACCACAAGTTGTCTGACCATGTCAGCTAAGTTTAGTCCCACATTCATAGACACCAACTCAACTCAGAAATATAACTGAGGTCCACAAAAGCAGATGATTGCTGATGTTCATGTTGTGTCAGGGAGTGCTCTGTATCTGTATACCATCCCAAACACATCAATATTTCTTCACAGAACATGTCTTTTTCTTCTTGGTAAAATGCTTCTTTGTGCATAGTAAACACAAGGAATGTGTGTAACATAACCAAGTTCGCCAGCTGCAGTCAAACTGTGGGTTGATGGTATCATTATGCAGTGAAACACAGTTTTGCAGGTTTTTTTCTTTTGATATCCATGTCTCATTCTTTGTAAAACAAGTGAAAAACCTTACATTCTGATAAAATTATTAAGTAGAGGAAAATGACTCAGTCCAACCCATTACCCAAATTAAATACAAAACTTTTCCAGCATTCTATTACAGTGGGAAAATGCCAGAAATCAGCCCAAGATTAGTGAATGTGCAGCTTATTCCATCTCAGTCAGTGTGAACACTGCAAGAGATATCTACAAGGATTTTCATAAATAGCATCAATCCTAGTTCCTGATTTGAAGAGCACTTTAAGACTTGTTCTTAATTATACAAGAGGATTTTCAAAGACAGAATGTAGAAAAGGGGACAGATTGAACTACAGCACTTGGTTTGTTTTCTCCAAACCAGAATGCAGTAGTGGAAAAAATGACAAGGAGATTTCCAAATCCAAACTCATTACATGCTGACTTCAGAATCGCCTCAGAATCGGTTTGAGAACAACAGTGTGCTAGTAAGAACTCCTTACATGTGAGAGCTGGAAGACTGGTTAAAGTAATAAAAGCAGTGCAGCCTGTTATCTTAACTCTCTCCTAAGCGATCACTCCTTCAGGCAACCCATTTTTGCATTACTGTGGTGTCTGACCAACTGTTCTGTTCTTAACAAGTATGCCATGGGCACAATTAGTGATCAACAGTATAGCTATGCGGAGGGAAGTTCGATTTATACTTGTACTGAACAAAAAGTGGGTTCAGCTGTGTTGGGTTTTATGCTTCAAAGTAAGTATTAGAATAGAGTTCTCCTCCAGATATGACAAATTCTACACAAAAATGCATGTATTTTATACTGTGACTTCCATATCATAGTATAAACCAGTAGTATACTGTTGATTACTTTCATAATTGGCAGTTTTTACATATGGTATGAACAGTTCTCTCTTTGGCATTATTTGGGGTTTTTTAATACTGGTAAATTTGTCTGTATAAATCCCTCCAAGCAGCATATTTTTTTAAGGTTGCAGTTCAATGCTAACTGACACAGAAGGGCTCTTTCACTCCTCCCTTTCCTAATTCCTCCATTGCTCAGCTGCAAAGGTGAAAGTCTCTTTGAATAAGACTAGAAAAGGTGCTGATTCTGGACAATTTTAGAGTAATACAGGGGGTTTTATAACGTCTATTAGAATTCTGGGCAATCTCTTGGATACAAGTCCAGTGAGTGTAGCATAATTAACCTTTAAACTCGTGTTTCTGAACAAATGCTGATACTTGTCATTACATAATTCTGGCTTCTGATCTCAGAAACAGATGAGTTAAGGCAAAGCTTGCAAATGGGTGTGGTTCACCAACTTCGAACAGTATTGAAATTTTCAGGGCTACATGAGAAATTAGAAAGCTACTTTACTGTTAAAGATTTCTATTTTACCTCTTTTACCTGTGTCTTTATTCTGTAAGTGTTAGAGAGTTACAAGTGACCAGGATGGAACTGGAGAGAGCTAGACTTTGTGTAATTATTCAGATTTCTCTTTCTCCTCACTTCTCCATTACGCTGTACATCTCTGTCAATATCTACAGTTTGGATTTGCCTCCTTAGGCTTTTCACCATGTTAGGTGAACTGTGTCTTTGCACTTTAAGAGATCTATTAGAAAAAAACACCACTCTGTTTAACCATTTTGCTAAGATAAAACTTTTCAGAACTTTAACTGAAAGATTTTCAAAAATGAGGTCTAGCTGTATATACCAAGAATGCAGCAAATGCTGAACTCTCTGGAGTTCAGGAAGCACAGTAAGCTTTGGAATTTGATTTTAAGGTGAACTTTTGTCTTGTTGTAAACTCATCTATTCACAAGTTTTTCTTTATTTAATAAAAACTTTCTTCTGAAAGGTGACCTTGATCTTTTAACTACTTGAGTATTTTAAATCTCCTACCCACAGTAGCATGTTTTTTATAAGCTCAGGAACTACTCTTGTTGCTGCTTTAAGTTTTGAGTCTGACTAGACCTTCTTGAAACCAAATTCCTGTAAGAAGGCCAAAGGAGTTTGTATATTAGAGTATAAGCTAAAACAGTTACCTTTGAAAATGAGAAAACTGGAAGTGATTACACTTGACAGAATAAAAATTTTAAAGTTTTTAAGCAAATATCTCCCTGCCTACTGTATCTTTGCAAATGCTGTATTTCAAGCATGACTTTTGTCATGCTGTATCCTACCTTTTTTTAAATTGCAACCAACTCTATAATTTCCTCTAGTTCACCGAAAGTAGGGGTTTTTTGTTCATGTTCTCTTGGGGGTGTGTTGGCTCAGTTCTGTTTAATATCTTTATTGATGATCTGGATGAGAGGATTGAGTCTACCGTTAGGAAATTCATGAATGACACTAAGTTGCACGGGACTGTTGGTCTTCTGTAGGGAAGGAAGGCTTTGCAAAGGGAACTGGACAGGCTGGGTTGAAAGGCCAACACCAACGGTATGAGGTTCAGCAAGACCAATTTCCGGGTCCTACGCTTTGGCCACAGCAACCCCATGCAGAGCTACAGGCTGGCGACAGAGTGGCTGGAAAGTGGCCCAGCAGAAAAGGGCCTGGGGGTGCTGAACATGAGCAAGCTGTGCCCAGGTGGCCCAGGAGGCCTGTGGCATCCTGGCCTGGGTCAGAAATATGTGGCCAGCAGGACCGGGGCAGTGACTGTCCCCCTGGACTGGGTACTGGTGAGGCCACACCTCGAGTGCTGGGTTCAGTTTTGGACCCCTCAATTTAGGAAGGACATTGAGGTGCTTGAATGTGTCCAGAGAAGGGCAATGGAGTTGATGAAGGGTCTCGAGCACAAGTCCTGTGAGGAGAGGCTGAACCTGGAGAAAAGGAGGCTCAGGGGAGACCTTATCACTCTCTACAACTCCCTGAAAGGAGGTTGTAGCCAGGCGGGAATCAGCCTCTTCTCCCAGACAACCAGGGACAGGATGAGAGGACATAGCCTCAAGCTGCACCAGGGGAGGGTCTTCACAGAAAGAGTGACTAGATATTGGAATGGGCTGTCCAGGGAGGTAGTGAAAGTCACCTGGAGGTATTTAAGGAAAGGCTGAGTGCTTAGTGCCATGGTCTAATTGACGTAGTGTTTAGTCATAGGTTGGACTCATTAATCTCNTTGGCTCAGTTCTGTTTAATATCTTTATTGATGATCTGGATGAGAGGATTGAGTCTACCGTTAGGAAATTCATGAATGACACTAAGTTGCACGGGACTGTTGGTCTTCTGTAGGGAAGGAAGGCTTTGCAAAGGGAACTGGACAGGCTGGGTTGAAAGGCCAACACCAACGGTATGAGGTTCAGCAAGACCAATTTCCGGGTCCTACGCTTTGGCCACAGCAACCCCATGCAGAGCTACAGGCTGGCGACAGAGTGGCTGGGAAAAGGCCCCGCACAAAAGAGCCCGGGGGGGGTGGAC
>VZRS01003580.1:170054-182284 GCA_013398055.1 Ifrita kowaldi | reverse complement strand
CTTTGGCCACAGCAACCCCATGCAGAGCTACAGGCTGGCGACAGAGTGGCTGGAAAGTGGCCCAGCAGAAAAGGGCCTGGGGGTGCTGAACATGAGCAAGCTGTGCCCAGGTGGCCCAGGAGGCCCGTGGCATCCTGGCCTGGGTCAGAAATATGTGGCCAGCAGGACCGGGGCAGTGACTGTCCCCCTGGACTGGGTACTGGTGAGGCCACACCTCGAGTGCTGGGTTCAGTTTTGGACCCCTCAATTTAGGAAGGACATTGAGGTGCTTGAATGTGTCCAGAGAAGGGCAATGGAGTTGATGAAGGGTCTCGAGCACAAGTCCTGTGAGGAGAGGCTGAACCTGGAGAAAAGGAGGCTCAGGGGAGACCTTATCACTCTCTACAACTCCCTGAAAGGAGGTTGTAGCCAGGCGGGAATCAGCCTCTTCTCCCAGACAACCAGGGACAGGATGAGAGGACATAGCCTCAAGCTGCACCAGGGGAGGGTCTTCACAGAAAGAGTGACTAGATATTGGAATGGGCTGTCCAGGGAGGTAGTGAAAGTCACCTGGAGGTATTTAAGGAAAGGCTGAGTGCTTAGTGCCATGGTCTAATTGACGTAGTGTTTAGTCATAGGTTGGACTCATTAATCTCAGTTCTTTTCCAACCTAATTAATTCTGTTATTCTGTCTGAAGCTTGGCTCTCTTTTACTTGCTTTTCTCCCTCTGTTAATCCCTCCAGTTTCTAGAAGTGTCTGTCTTTTAGCAGGATCCTTTATTTGCCCAAGAGAGGGATGATCTTCCTTCTCAGGAGAATCCCTGTTGTACATTAATTTTCCTCTTTAAAATCCCATGGTGTAAACAGAGTACAGAAGAAGATGTGTGCCTTTACAGTACTTTAAATTCATAGAATATCCATATGGTTGGTTTCAGGAATAGATTCAGATTCACATTTTCTCACAGCACAAAAATGGTTAAACCAAATGTTCTCAAGTATCTTCTTTGTCTTTGTATAATTGTCATTAAGATATCAATGAGAATAGTGAAAAAGATTTTCCAGTAACATTCTTTTCTAGAAAAAGCCCGAATACTTCTATGTCCTCTGCAGTCTGGGTCAAAGCAGAGTTTTATTGCAGGAAAATCACTGGATCTCTGACCAGGGAGCCACATCCATGGGGTAGGGAAACAAAGCTAAAGAAATATGGAAACTATGAACTTTTTGCTGTGATTAAGAGTTACAGCTCTTCTTGTTGCTCACAGTGCAGTTTCTCTGAATCTTATGCATAGGGATGTCTCAGGGAACAAATTAGTCTAGCAGCCTGTCATGGTTTTAAGCCCAGCTGGACATGAAGCACTATGCTCCACCTCCTCCTCTCTTCTTCCTCCATCCCAGTTGAATGTGGAGGAGAATCAAAGTAAAACTTGTATATTGAGATAAAAAAAAGTTTACTAGTTGAAAATAAGCTACAATAATAATCGAAAGTAATCGAATTCATAATCTTAATAATTATAATCATAATAATGTTTTTTTAATTTTCTTTTTTTTAAGTGATGCACAATGCAGTTTTTCTCCACCTGCTGGTTGATACTGAAAATGCCTTCCTGAACCCAGATCGACTGCACTTACAATTTTATATACTGGGCATGAAGTTCTGTGGTGTGGAAGTACCCCTTTAGTCAATTCAGGCCACCTGTCCCAGCCATGCTCCCTCCCAGTTTATTTTGCCGATCTTCTCACTGACAGAGCATGAGACAAGGAAGAAAAAGTCCTTGATTTAGGATAGATATGACTTAGCAAAACCCCAAAAGATTAGTGTCTTATCAACACCATTCTCATTCCAAGTCCAAAACACAGTGCTTGTACCATCTACTGAGAAGAAATTAACTCTACCCTTGCTGAAACCAGGACAGAGCCATTGCCAACATTATTGGGATAAGAAACTCAGGATAGAAAATGTGTTTCGGTAGCAGGCACTTTGCAATGAGTCACAGGCACTTTGTGCCATGGTTTGTCTCTAACTGAATGTCTGTCAGTCCGGTGCACTCACCCTTTACCCAGTCAGAAAAAGATAGTGGGCGCTGCTTTGGGTCTCACCCAGTTGTATGACTGTCTCAGTGTTGGCACACATCCCAGGAGCAGATCCCTGGCTTACTAGCTGTTCCCTAAAATGGAGATCTGCTTTCTTTAAACCAAGGACCAGTAACAAGAATATTTTAGCTTGAGTGAGCTAATTTCTGTCCAAGCATTTGGATTAAGTCTCATGTCTCCTTTTCCACATTACTTCAAAAGTGCTGAATTTAGTCATGAACAACGTCTGAATCACCAGACTTTTACAGGCAGGAATAGGTAAGAAAATAGCTAAGAATTGCCAGAAAAAGCATTCAGGGATTTTAACTGAACTATAAGACATACTAAGAGGAAGAGGTTTGTACGACAAATCTATGGGGAATTCCCATCCTCTTACGCCTGGTTTTATATTCTACATGGACTTGGAAGTGTCTCCCTGCATGGCCCTCTCTCTCCAGCTTCTTTTTCCTATTCCCATTTTTCTTCCTCCTTTCTCCTTGGTTCACTGGCACATCATCTAGGATTTCAAAACTTTTGCAAGTTGCTTTTGCTAGACTGCAGTGCAGAATGATGCTTGACTATCTGCATGCAAAGCCAAATCCTTCATGAGACACTCAGCCGAAGCTGGGGGGCGAAAAGTCTGCAGTTTTCGCTGCTGATTTCTCACCATTTGCTGCTTTGTCCTTTTCTGTACAGTAAATTAAACCATCCTGAGCTCCGTGTTACTGTAGGAGAAATGTTTCTGATGAGCCAGAGCTACTTCAGTTGTGTTGACACAGCACCACACTACAGACATACTTATACATATGTTTACATACACACGTATACACACATATACATACACATACATATACATATATGCACACGTATTTATTAAAGGAAAAACCTACAGAATAAGTTAATTAAGTGCAAAGTTTGGTGGTTTTGTATTCTGTACTTGTGCTTTATTTTCTGTTCTGTACTTTTCCTTTATTTGCTAAGAAGCCGCCTGATGTGCTACCAACTGCTAAGGATTATTTTAAAACACCTCACTTCTAAATATGATGACTTTAATTAAATTTCATTTATCCCTCATTACCAATGTAAGTTTTCAGTGGGGGGAAGTTGTTGGGGACAGTGGCAGGGAGTTGAGTGTTTTTCATATCTTGGCAAATATTTATTGTTAATGTTAAGCAAATGTTAGCACATCAGAAACAGGCATAGTGCTTTTAAAGCATTAAAATAAAGAAAGATAAGTTCTGTCTGCTTTGACTGATGGAATTTTGAAACATGAGTAGAGAAAAATATTTGTTATTGTAAAATTTCCAATCATTTATGGGATGGTTAATTTCTCACAAATCATGGTATCATGCTATCATGGTAAAGGGTTGAAAAGATAAGTTGTTATGGGTGAAAGTTGCACCCAGTAATGTCCATGGGGCCTGATCCTTCCAACAGGTTCAGATGAAAGGATTTTTGTGCCCAAACAGAACTCCAGGAACTTTTCTGAAGCCTGGGTAGTATCATGACAGGAGTATCAAAGAACATCTGTAGGATGAAGGCTTGCATCCCTGCCTCTGACAGCTGTTAAAAGCTTCTTATTTCCTTTCAGGTTGTACAAGTAATTAGCAATTTCATACCTACTACTTTGACATCTTTGATCAGTAAAATACAACCTAGTGCTACTAAACCAGCTTGTTCCCAGTTTATCTGTTTTCCAACAATTTAGGAAAACCTTCATCTGATATGCCAGAATAAATTAGGAAATGCTAAGATAACCAATAGTGAGATCAGTACCGGCGTCTGGTTCTGACTACTCCATTGACAAACTGTGTCCATATATATACCTTCTTGTATTTGATCTTCCTAAAAAAACAGGCGAAAAGAAATAGTAGGTTTTTTGTTTGGTTGGGGGAGGGGAGGGCTGTTGGTTTTGTTTTGTCCTTTTAATTTCACCACAGGGCTGTTCTGCAATCAGTCAATTTTGTGCTCAGATTTTAGTTCTGTGAAGTACATTTTAGTGTATTTAGTGCATAGAGCCGTACTTTGGAAGGCAGACTCTTGTCTGCCCAATGTAAAAGTCCCAGTAAATAAAGGTGTATCTCACTGAACTGTTCTAAGATACATTTGGATAAAAGGAATGCAGCTTTAGCAAACTGATTTGTGTTATTAGTGTTACATTTAATTGTCGGTATGGCTTACAGAAAAATAGTACATCCAAGAAAATCTTTTGCAGATGTTATTCTTCTTGCCAAAGGGCAGGACTGTGGACATGAGCCTAATTTATGTTTGACAGTTTGCACATGGAAGCATCTTCTTTTTCAGCTAGATTTGGATTAAGTCCTTGGTTTAGAAAATGCATAGGAAAAGTAAGATAATTAAGAATATCTGCCTTAAAAAATAGTACAAAGGAAACATTTTTTTGCCTTTGAGAAACTGTAACAAGTATTAAATATTAAAATACCAGAAAAAATTAGCCATAACAGTAGATTGTAATTTCAAATGAGTCATTGATAATGACTCATATACATGAGGAGGAAACCTTAAACAGAAGCAAGATAATTAACTGAAATCAGACACATAACTCCTTATGTAATTTTAAAATTGCAGTGTTAGTAAGAACCTTGCTCTAAGAGATTTCAAGCAGGTTTCTGTCAGCTTAGTTTCCTGGTCAGATGCTGAAGGCTGCAAGTCTTCTGGGACTTCTGAAATGAGCTGCCTGGAAACTCCAGAGCTTCCAGCATCTTAGAAGTCTCAACTGTATTAATGCAGTGCTTATGCTGTGTCCTTGCTGCTTCTTCTTTGGTAATTGTGTTTCCTTAGTATTAACTTTCACAGTAGGAAGAAAAAAGAAGAAGACAAAGACAAAAACAAAGAAAAAGAAAAGGGTTAAAAAACTAGGTATAAAATTGTTCAGAGAAATTTCCAGAGGATCATATAGTGAGAAGACTGAAACACAGTAAGCTGTGTTCTAAAACAACAGCAGATGACATTTTGGGTTCTCATTATAGAAAAGCATTGTTTAGACATTTTCATTTTCCCCTTTTTCCAACTGTTTAGCTCTACAATAACAGCAGTAGGAGAGAGCAACAAGGAAATTGTTTTTTTGCTTTATTATGCAATAGGTCTGGTATATTGACAAGACTGTTGCACACACTGACTCAGACTGAATCTTCTGAAGCTTCTGTTCTTTGCTGTTCCAAAACAGCATCTTGGCATTTCTTCATCCTTTGTTCATGGTGGACTGGATTTTCCCCAGTGTTTTCTGTTGTTGGTATTTACTCTGTGGGTACCTCCATTAATGAGTATGGTGCGACTCATAATAAATTTTGACATGTCAGTAAAGATGATAGGATCGAATTCCTAGCAGTAATTCCCATGGATGTAGATTTGACTTTCAAAAAATTATTGGGACAGTCTGTCGAAATGTAAACAAGAATTGGCAAACCTGGACTTAATTTCTGGCAATTACAATTCTGCTGTTTCTGAGCTTACATTTCTTAACCAGAACAGTCTAACTGTATTTTCATTACCTTTTTTCCCTCCTTCTCCTCTTTCCCTCATTATTTTTCCTCTTTCTTTTGCTGCATAGACAAAAGAAATGAAAAGAAAACTAAATAATGCCAAGGGGTTGATGCCACATTATCACTCTATAAAATCTGGGAGAACCCTTATTAAACATTCTGCATTTTGCTTGAAACTTACATGCAAAGTATAAGGAAAATAATTATTTTCCTAATGTGGAAATATATATTAAATCAATCATATGGACCTGGCTCTGAGTTAATCTGCGTGAGACTTAAATTAATTTAAATTCATCAAACACAAAGGCAGCTGTCATTTTTCTTCATAGCAAACAATCTCCACAACAATTGTATGGGTATTAAGAAACTTCTTGGGTTGTTCCTTTTCCCATCATCCTGGTGAGGTGACTGAGGCCAAGTGCAGCACTGAATCAAAACAATCAGTCTAACTGTGTTCAGCTTGGGGCAGTAGTATTTGATTACAGGCATTTAAAAATGTACTTGTACAAGGGTGTGACTTGTTTCACAGCTGCACAGGATTCTTTGGGGCGGCTTTTATGAGTCCTCTGAGATTTGCTTAACTTGACCCATGAGCAGATGGTATTCAGTGTTCCAGAGTAAATCCCCATTTCCTTTTGAGAAAAAGTGATTAAACAAAAGTAAAAGGAACATCATGTCAGAATTCTTTAGATGCAGCTGCAGGGAAAACACTCATCTTTTCATTTTCTATTTCAAAATAATTCCTTAGGTATATATGACCTTTCTCAATCAAATGTTTTGTTGAAATTATAGGGCGATTTTTTTTCTGATGATTTGAGTTCTTAGACACACTCTCTTAGGTAAATACAGCAAATTGAACCAGAAATTTTCAGCGTTTTCACACCAAAATTTGTATGGTTCTTACCATGGATCAAGATGGATAACATGGGAAGCAGCTGGTAGAACATCATGGCTATGTGTTTGTGAAGAACTTGCACATCATACAGAGAATAAGATTTTTTTCTGAAGGTACACAGAAGTGAACTTGTAGCTCCAACCAGACAGGTGTTCTGGGGCAGAGGCTGTGTTTGCATAGGGTTTATTTCACATCTCTGCTCCCCCATGAAGCACACACAGCTGCAAGGAGCAGCTTAGCTCTAAGTCTGTTCCTGCTGCACAACAATGTGGCTAACAAAGCACAGCCTTGGAAAACCCCCTTAACAAACAGCTGGTGGAGCCAGGAGCCCTCAAACTGCAACAAGTGGGGTGCAGCCTCTGCACTCTGCAGGCTCACAAATTTAGGTGTTTGAAGCTGGTTATGAGGAAGCAAACTAGTACTTCCTCCAGGGTAGCAACACCGCAAGTTTCCGCCCCACGCTGTGTCCTGAACACACTGTACTGAGAGACGTGTCTGTTTGCAAAGAAGGGGAAAAAAAGACACTATGAAAACCCTAAACATACATAACTCTACACATTGCAAAAACCTCTGGTAACATCCAGAGATGGAGGTTCTGTGGCTGAATTGGTAAGAATTGAGACAAGGTTTTAAAAAAACCCTTGCAAGTATCAGGAAGAGGTTCCTGTAGTTTGTTTATCGGCAAGAACATTTATTTGTACTAGTGTTCTTTGCTTATCAGTAATAGCACCAACATGTGCTTATGGTAGAAGTTCAGTGAACACTGAATTGTTTAATTTAAAAAAAAAAATCTCTGAGAAATCTTTATAAATGCTTGTGCATTTTGTTCAATTCCTAATTTATTTTACCTGACATTTTCCTAGCTTTTCTAAATGCCTTGTCTGGCTGGTAGAAAACCTACTTATTTTTAGCAAATTTACTGTGTAAATTACAAAAGACGATTTTTTTTTCAGGACTAGAAGCAGCAGGAACTGACATTTAAATAACTTCATATATGTATAATGCAGAGAGAAGTGTAACATTTGCAACTCTTCTGTCTGTCACCTTGAATTTCAGAGTTGCTTTATACGCAATAGATCATTCTTGGGGTCTGGAACCCACTAATAAAACTTAGAACTAGCAACTTTTTTCTTCATAAAATGTAGCTCCACCAGAGTACCAAGTTTTTTAAAACTTCTGTAGTCATTGTGCACCTCCTAATTCCAAGGCAGTCAGATTTTAGAATCCAGTTCCTTGTGTTTTGAACCCAGTTCTCACAGCTGCCTACAATCTTATGGAAAGAGATCAGGAAATTATTTCTCAGAAGAGCATGTACACATATAAATAGCATTTAAAAATCTTAAACTGTCTCATTAGAAATTTCCAGTGTGTAACAAATACATTTCTAAATTTTTTTCTAATTAAAATGGAATTTGAACTATTTTATAATAACATACTGCAACTCTATTTAAGAAAATCAGACTTCAGTTTAAAATTTGATGCAGTCCATATAATTTGACAAACATGGGTTAAACATGCTGTTTGTTTGCAAGTCATTTTAAAAAAAAAGGAAGTGACATGTATTTTCCAAAGATGTAGGAGAGCCTGTGGCAGCCATATCCTGCCAAAGCAATGTCAGTGAGATGTCAGCTGTGTCATGCCTCTTTGAAAGCTCCCACATCACTGTTTGATTCAGTTATAAACCAGTGCTGCTTTCACCTCCCTGTCAGACCATTTTTTGGATTTACCTGATGCAAATATAAATCAGATAGTTCTGTCCTGTTATTATTAGCTACTGTCTTGTTGCTGAGTACACAAAAACAAAGTCTATTTGCTGAGAGGAACCTCTTGCTAAAAGAAACCCTTGCATATTGGAAAGTAATCAAAATATAAGCCCACATCACATTTCAGTCAGCCTGCACTGCTTGAACAACTTCTCTAGCCTGCCAAGTGTAATTTAGGGTATTGTGATGCAGCTGTAGTTTTTGCTGACCAATGCAAAATCATTCTTCCCTGCGCAGTCCTGTAGAAAAATCGGCCCAGTTGGAGGTTCTAGCTCAGTGTACTCATACTGAAGCACTGAGTCATGAAAGAGGGCATATTGTGTCTTCCTCAGTCACAATATCACGGTGCTTTCCTTACAGTGTTCAATTTACTCCAGATGTCACTTTTTCTTCTGAAACTTGCCAAGGTTGTTCATAATATAATAACTTAGGTTGTTATGAATAGTGAGATGTGTGAAATGCAGAATGCATCTGACCATTAATGCTCAGCTTCAGTACAGCTGCCATGGCCTTTTAGTCATATTTTGGTCAAGGTTCATAGCCTTCCTTCTAATGCACGTCATTATGTAACTGCAGTACATTATATTATTATGTCTTTTTTTTCCTATAGTGGCTGGAGTTTTCTGACTGGGGGTGGGGAAAGATCTTAGGAGGGGCATGGCCAGGACAGCTGACCCAAGTTGACCCAAGGGATATTCCACAATATATTATGTCTGCTCAAATATAAAACCTAAGAGAAAGGAGGAGGGAGGGGACACATTTGTTGTTATGATGTTTGTCTTATGGAGCGGCTGCTACACATACTTAATTCCTGCCACCTGGGAAGTGACTGGACATCACCTGCTGATGGGAAGTAGACCACAAGTCTTTTCTTTTCCTTTTTCTTCCATATGCACCCTTGTCCTTTGCTTTATTAAACTGTATTTATCTAACCTATGAGGTTTTTTCATCTCATTTGCTGCCCCACCCATCCTCCCTGTCTTGCTGAGGGGAGTGATAGAGCAGCTTGGAGAGCACCTGGCGTCCAGCCAGAGGGAATCCACCAGAAAGCTCTAAGGCCTGGAGTAGGGTTTGAGTGGTATTGACAGACTGTAGAGGATAGAAGGAGTCAAATCTTACCTCGAGTCATCCGTAATGACCTCTTACAACTCTGTCTACCTCTGTCTTGGCATTGTTTTAAAAGTACTGAATTGGAGTGATGCAAAACAGAGTTAGGAATTTTGGGTGGAAAGAGGATCCGCGCTTGATCATAGATCCTTAGAGCTATTATAGTCGGTGTCCCCCACCTAGTCAGATTCTTGTTTTTCCTTTTCACTTCCCTGAACAGACATGTTGTGCCAACAGTTGACCAACATTTGGTTGCAAAATGTTGTTTGAAGCTATACTTTTATGCAAACGCATCCATAGAAACACAGACATGACTGTCTAAGCACTCTCCTGGCAGCTGTAATCCCTTTATTGTACTTTTTGACTTTACACTAGCATTCTCAAAAGCCTTCTAAAAATTATTTTACATCACTAAGTTTTCTTTCTGTGATGAAAATTGGAAATTTTAACCTCTTTAGCCTATGCTTAATATATAATAAGTATAAATAACAGAACAATTACTCAGTGGTACCATTTGCATGATGTTATTACTCAGAGCACATCTGAAAACAGGGGTTGCTTTCTGAAGGCTTAGGGGGAAAAAAGTAATGCTTTGGATATCTCTGTGGCTACTGTATTGGAATACAATTTGCCCTTTTCAAAAGAAACTAAAAAAAGAAAATCTTTGCTGATGGGTTGCTTTAGAATTCTTGTGTTTGTCTCTTATGCAATTATTTAGAGAGAGGTTGTCTAACCAGCAGCACTATGCAAGACATATTAGCAGTGAAAATAAAGTTTTTGATAAATGCTATTTTGGTTACTGGTTAAAGTAAACACTGCATCATTAGGCTGGAGCTGTACATGTGGTTTGCATCCTTGGACATTGGAAGGATTACATTTCTATTATGCAGTTTGGATTGTGCAATGTTTTAGTTGATAATGGCTATAAATAGCAAAAAGGATGTTAAAAAAAATCATGCTAGACATGTTCTCTGTATATATACAGATACATAGTTTTTCCATCCTAGGCATGTGCATAGCTTGCAGTTATTGGTAATGAGGGGAAGGAAAGGGAAGGGTAACGTGAGGAAGGAAGAACAGAAAGGAAAGGAGAAAAGAAAGGAAGTAAAATTGAGAAAATTTTCTACAGTGGAAAAGAAGAAAGCTCAGCTGATCTTCATTCTGGGCTTGACTATATTCTGGCCTAGGAAATGTTTAACAGGTGTTCACCAGAAAAGAAAACTTAGAACTGAATCTCAGAAGTTTCACTGGAAAGAATGCTTCAATTAAAGAAACAAGAGCTGTCTAACATCTTTCATTGTAAGGCATGTGCTTTAAGTATTTTTATGTATTTTTAAGTATTTTTCAGCAAGCATTAGCTCCTGGGCTTGAAAGCACCTTTCTAATTTTTGTTCGATTGCTCTTCTAAGGTGCCCAATCCTGATCCTTTTCAGTCTGCTAAATACAGCTAATCCCTCCTATGACTACTCTGATAGCCATCAGCCAATACTGGCATAGTTTAAGCCCTTCAGCTTGTGTTTTTCAGCAAGAAAAGTGTATTACAATTTGGAGGATTCTAATTCTGCTTTTTTTGCCTACTTGTAGATTGCCAGTTCTTGCCTACTTACAGTTTTCCAGTAATTGTCCCTTCCCATTAAACAAACCAAAACATACCAGAAATATTTTTTTCCCATGTGTTCAGAGCAGAACAAATGTTTAAGACCTCTGGTGGCCTTCATAGCTCTAGTGTGAACTTTTTTCATTCAATTTGTGGTTTTGAAATGTGCCAAAACCAGACTGTCCTGGTTTTGACTGGTGCAGACGTAATTTTGTTCACAGTAGGTGGTACACAGCACTGTGTGTTTTGTATTCAGGGTGAAAATAATGTTGTTAACATACTGATGATTTGGCTGTTGCTGCCCAGGCCTCACCCTAAGTCCAGGACTTTTCAGTGTCTCATTCAATGCCAGTGAGGAGCTGCACAAAAAGCTGGAAGAGAGCATGGCCAGGACAGGTGACACGAACTGGCCAAAGGGGTATTCCACAATCTAGAACATCATATCCAGTATATAAACTGGGGGGAGTCACCTGGAAGGGGACAGATAGTTGTTCAGGAATGGGATGGGCATCGGTCAGTGGGTGATGTGCAGTTGTAGAGTGTATTGCTTGTTTCTTCCAGCTTCTGGTACTGTCTCTCATTATTATTGTTATTATTGCTGTTATAATCTTTATTATCGTCGTCATTGTGTCATTGTCGTCATATTCAGTATTACTAAATATTTTATTTCCATTATTAAATAGTTCTCAACTACCTTTTGTTTCCAATTCTCTCCACTGAGAGGGCAGATGGGGGCAGTGAGCAACTGGTACTTACCTGCTATCTAGGATTAACCCACAACACAGGCACAGCATGCCACTGTGAGGTTTTGTAATGCTGATTAGAACGGAATGTTTACCTCATTAGTGTTGCAGAATAGAAAATTCTTTATACATCCAAGTATGACTTTTACTTCATTGAAACAGTGTAAAATTTCAACTCCTGTTTTCTTCATGCTGTCCATTGTAATTTCCAGATTCTATTCTGCAGAAATAAAACTAGCTAGTGAGTGCAGTAGGTGTGCAGTACGTTTTACATTGCTTTTCTTGTATTGCATCGTGCCGTGTAACTTAAATAGTGTCAGAGGTCTCAAGTACATTTATAAACCAAACCTGTAAACTCATGAAATAATGAAATCAAGTTTGCCCAATGTAGTCTGTTGTCCAAAAAAATCTGGATATTTGTTGTTTAATTCTTCATGAGCTGAATGTTTTAGCATAGCTCCTATAAACATATATATATGTATATATATATGTATATATATGTATATATGTGTATATGTATATATGTATATATATTTTGTTGTTGTTTTTGGTTTTTTTGGTTTTTTTTTTTTT
>VZRS01003580.1:120179-169961 GCA_013398055.1 Ifrita kowaldi | reverse complement strand
TTGTTTTGGTTTTTTTTTTTGGTTTTTTGTTGTTTTTTTTGTTGTTTTTTTGTTTGTTTGTTTTTGACTCTGGTGCAATATTAGTATATATCTAGTTATCTCAGATACCCTAATATTATATTCCAAGACATACTGAAAAAGACTCTCAACAGACTAAGTTCTCAGGTTTTCAGAATTCTTAGATGAAATGTTTTAGGGAATTATTACTTTAAAGTACCCTTCAAATATTTTTCAACATCTGCCTTGGTTATGAATGTACTGGAGTATATTATTTTTATTTTCTCTTAAAATACAAGCCTGTAATAAAGACGTTTCCATTCAAATTTGCCACAGCACAAAGCTGGGGGAAAAAAGTGCATTACAAATCAGATAAAATTCATAATGTTATTGACATCTGAGATCTCTTCTGAAGAAATAGTACGGTATTTAGTGAGAACATTGTATCTTGCCAAGAATGATTAGATTTGCAAGAAGATGAGGAATAACTGGCTCTTTACCAGTTCTCCATGGAAAGATCTCATGTGTATTGTGGATAATAAACTGAGAATGGCAATTTTGTCCTATGGCAATAAAGGCAGACTTGGTTTGAACCTATATATTAAGCAATTTAGTCTGAAGAACACTTAAAGTCCTTCTGCTCTAGCTATGTACTGAGATTAAATACTATCAAAGATGCTGTAATCCATAACTTAATAAATACATTAGTTCAGTGGTGTGATCAAGGATACTGGCAAAAGTCTTAATTACAAAATATTTCCAGAAAGACTGAAAGATCTAGGACTGTTCATTTAAAAGAATCCCATATAGGAAAATAGTAGCAATTTACAAGTATGTAAAGAAATGTAGCAAAACAAGGAAGAGGTCACTTTCCCACAGCCATGTTGACTCTGATAGACACAACCTGTGTATACTGCACAAATAAAGAGCTGAGTTTAACATTGGGTCATACTCTCAGTAAGTTCTGTGGAGCACTGAAGCACATTTATTGGAGAGGATATTTGTTCTTTATCACTAGACAGAGATTAGGCACTAGTGATGTAGAGTGTAATAGGGAGAGAAGTTTTTTTATAGAGAGCTAAGCTTTCTAGTTCTCAGCCACAGCAGAGTTTCCTTTAGTAAAAGGCTCACAAGGACAGCAAGTCATTTTTGGTGGCACTTCAAAAACATTTTCAAATTCTCATTTGTTTTAAACTATCCCATAGCTGTATTACAGGCCAATGCTTGCTGCAATGAAAGGTAACAAGGTAGCATTTTTACACATGCAGTTCCTATCTGTGTAGTAAAGCTCATAAAAACCTCCAAATAAATGCTAGATCACCTTCCAAGGTAGCCATGAAGCGTATCAAATTGGGACACACTCTTTAATTTGGTCTCACTCCGTTTGAAAAAATTTGAAGTCTGTTTCCAGGGTATTGTGTGAACTGTTGTTAATGTGTATAGAAGACTGTGTGAAGTTGACTGAAGACGTCAAGTCTAAACCCATGTGCCTTTGTCAGTGTGAATTTTTTATGATCTTGTAGAAACCTCTAGAATCTTGCCTACTGTAGAAACAGAAATTTATCTAATGTGAATGTGGCTGGAATTTCCTCACGAACTAATGACTACCATCTCAAGTGTTACCCCTGATAAGCTTAGCATAGCCTTTCCATATGGTTCTCTCCACATCACTTCATAGAAGCATAAGCTTTTCTCTTTTTTTTTTTAAAAAAAAAGCAAATCCAAGATCCACAAAAAAAAAGACATGTACAACAAAAATGTCCGCATGTTTCTTTCCCTGTCAGAAAGTGGAAAAATAAAAGATAGAATTAGAATAGTTATTAGGAAGAAATTATTTTGTGTGAGGATGGTAAGGGACTGGAACAGATTGCCTAGAGAAGTTCTGGATGCTCCATCCCTGGAAATGTTCAAGATCAGGTTGGATGGAGCAAGCAGATCTAATGGAAGGTGTCCCTGCCCATGGCAATGCAGTTGGAATGAGATGGACTTTAACATCTCTTCCAATGCAAACCACTCTTGGATTCTGTGAATCTACTGCAATATTGTCATTTAATGTATTCATGGAAAAGGATAACTTACAACATAAAAGGAAGGAGAGTGGAACTCCATAATCTAATCAGGTTGATTCATCAAGTTGAGGAGGCTTTGACAGTGCAAAAGCCAATATGTTTATCTCCTTGAAGGGTTTGCCCACCGCTGACTTGGTCTCAAACAGTTGTTAAACCCATTGTTTTCCTGAGTGCCATTTTAAAGGAAATGAATATTATTCTTGTTCTGCTGTAAAATGCTTTGCTGTAGAGCTCAGTGTCTCAGAACACCACATATTCAATAGATAAGGACGCTTGCAATTTTTTGTCAAATTTAACCTTTTATAGTTTCAAGATACAGTTGAAAGAGATTGTCCTTGGAATTCAAGACAATGCAATAATGGAATGAAACTGTTTTTACCACATCAAGCTATTTTAAATCTTTGTTGCTCAGAAGGGAACAAAGTATGTCAGTCCTTCCAGTTTTTAACAATTGTTATTTCCTTAACAATGTTGCTTGTTATTTATTTTTGTTTTCCTTTTTTAGCATTAATTATGTAATTGTGCTAACAGTAGTTCCAGTATTCATCTTGTCAGTTGTTTCTTGTGTTTCACTTAAAAGTATCAGAAAAAAGAAAAAAAAAAAAGCAGGCCTTCCATATCATATGTAGCTGAAATGCCTCTCCAGATTTTAGGAAGTGTGATGTTTTAAGAGATCCCAGAAGACTTTGCAAGAACAATTAAAGTGTCAGATAAACATGCTTCACCCCTTTGAGAAGAAAGCAAGTCTAACATCTGCTTTTATAGATTCTATGGGGAAAAAGGAAAATCAAGATAAAACACTGATTCTGGCTGGCCAATAAGTGAAGTGATTTTTATCAATGTATAGATTTAAATGTATGATTTTCTGAAATTACATCTTTTCAGGTAAAGATGCCTCTGAATTTCCCCTAACCTTTCCATGTTTGTTGTATTTGAAAGTATCAATTTAAATTAAATGAACATCTGCAGTAGTCATCAATGAGAAAACTGTTTTATATATTAAAGCTATTTTTCATCATTCTAGGCCTGGAAAAAAAGGTATGTAAATTAAATATCTTATTGATTTGTATTGAAGGAAAAATTGCTGATTAGTTTCAATATTATGTTTTTTCCAGTTGTAAAATGATTAACAAATCATTACATACTAGTATGGAGTTATACCTTGGAGGAGAAGCATACTAAAGACAATTATTTCTAATTTTATTTTTAGCCTCTTTCATATAACAAACAGGCCTTTCAAAGATACAGACATACACAGGGCTTTTGAAAATGTGCTTTATGTTCTGTTCGGTTATGTTAGAAACATTTGAGATGGAAGTAAAGTACTGTTTACAGGAAAAGTGACATCATGAGTGAAATAGGGGACTGGGAAGATATAAGGGGAAGTCTTGAAGGTAATGAATTTCAATGAGTTTAGGTAGGAGTAGTGGAAGAGAAACAACCAATGGGGTTATCTTACCGTCAAGATATTGTGATCTGATTATAAGAGATGCTTCTGCCCAAATTAAGGTGTAAATGAGACCATACACTGAAGTCAGTAGTACGTATTTGATTTAACAGTAAATGTGAGGTAGAGAGACAGAAAGAAATAGGAAGGGGTGTGGATGGGAATACAGAAGACAGAAAGAGTGAGAGACTAAGCAGAAGATAAAAAGGTATCACCACCACGTGGATTCCTGCGGCATCTCGCTGGTCCTTCTACACCCTGGTCTTCAGTGGTGGGGGTCTCCCTGTTGCTCACTGGGAGGTATCACTTTTATACAGTCCGAGTCCAGCGTATCCATGGGGCATAGATGCCGTTTTCCCAACTTTGGCTGACATGTGCATCCTTTCTCACAGTTTTCACTGTGCATATTTTTTGTCCAGATAAGTCCTAAGTTCCCATGGTCTGCGTACTGGAATTTTGTGTGGTGTACTAATTCCAAATCTTCACCTTCATTAGGCTTGGAGTTAATGTCTTCCTGTTTTTCCATCTGTGCTTTTCTCAAATTCCATTGTGGTGGCTTACATTGTGGGGACAGTGACTTGAGATAGGTGACTGCATTCTTTAAGCTCTCACACCACCCCATGGCTCAAATACTGTCTCCCAGAGACTTTTCCTCAGTTCATGTGTTACCCATGGTGGTGATGCATACATAGAAAAGACAAAGGAGGAAAGACAGAAACAACAAAATCAACAAATCCAGTAATCATACAGTGTACAACAGCTATTCCAATAATTAAATATACAAATCCAATTGCAATCATCAACCCAATTCTCAGTAGCCACCGCTCCCAATTTGTGCATCCCAAAGATTAGAATATGAACTTTAGCCAGATATTGGGGCTTATTTCCTGAAGCCAGCCTTAGGGTTGGAGTGATTGGAAAAGTTCTGATGTCTGATTAGCCATTTCTTTCACTTCGAGTCAGGCTTTTTCAATTGATGACACTGCATTGTGAATGGTAATAGTGCATTCATTTTCAGTAAGATTTAACATTCCATATACCCCTTGTTTCTTTAATAGTAACATGACTAATGCCAACCAACTTTGTAAAGCCATTTTTGACACTTGTTGGAATTGCAAGTTAAGATCTCTGACTCGTGTCTGGTCCATTACTGAAGGCACGTACCTGCCGTGTAATATTTCCTAAGACCCACTGGTGCTGTGTAAAACTCACCTTAAATCTAAAACCTATCTTTTGCCCCACAATATCTGGGGCACATATATTACTGATCCATTCCCAGCTTTGTTCAGGAGAACTAAGTTCCTGTCATATCCTTTCTGACGATGAATAGTAAAAGACACAATCTGGGCAAATGGATGGGAGCACTATCCTGCACTTTAGTCCAGGATGCGGAGTTAGGCTGAGTCACTTCTCATCAGAACATCCTCAAACATCAAAACACCCCAAACTTGCTTGTCTTGCAAGTTCAGGTGTCTATCAAGTATATTTCGTGCTTGAAATTAGCCATAGAATTACACAGCAAGTGTTGATTTTTCAATTCCATATAGGGGTACCCCAAACGAATACACGTCACATATTAAGATGTGTATTTTCTCAGTCAGCCAGGACTCAAGGGGATGACCAGGTCTCATAGTACAATTGATCACCTTTGCACACTGGAACAAGTGTGAATGAGTTTGTTGAGAATGTGTGTTCATGTACTTTCAAGGCTTTAAAACAGGGGTCTTTCTCAACCATATCAACATATAGCTGGAGGAATTTTGTAGATAATCACAGAATTACAGAATATTCTGATTTGGAAGGGACCCACATTCTTGTCCCATTGCAGGGACAATACAAAAAAGTTCTTATATGAAAAGGGCTCTCATATAAAAATGTTTTCAGACAAACACATCTTTACGTCAAGCCTATACTCAGTTCCAGAGAATAGACTAAAGTTCCATTGTGATTTAATTTTTACACAGAATAAAAGCTGTGGCAACTGTTGGTAGAGTGATAAGCAAAATTAATTCCCTTTTAAATTTAGTTGTTCCCTTTTTCTGGTTTTTTTTTCCTTTTTTTTTCTTTTTATTTTTCTTTTGTTTTCAGTGGGCAAATTGTTCTCATTACCTTCCTTTGCAATTACTCTTACAGTGAATTGCGCCCACAAGTAGGAAGCATATGGGGTGCACAGTGTACTATAGTTACCATATTGATTAGAATAGATAAAGGAAGTTAGACGAGGTTAAAATATTCTCTTAGGACACATGCTAGGAAACCTAACAGTATATCTGACGTATTCATGTAAGAATACAAGTATTTCCAAAAATGATAACAAGTCTTGAGAGCTGGTAAAAGTCTTTTCTGTATTTTATCCATGATTCATTTACAGTCCATGTCTGCCCCTCATTCTGGTTTAGGAAGGGGGACTCGGTCATTTTCCATGTAATATTTTCCTTTTTTTGTTAAGATCATTTAGGTTACTTATTAATATTTCTGAAAAATTTTGCCAAGTCATGATTAAAAAAAGCCTTCTGGGGCAGAACTAGGAGGATTAATACATGTTTGCATGATCCCAGTATGCATAAATTCTTGTACCAACTCCCATGCTAAATTAGGTTGAATTTTCTAACTCTCAATAGGTTGAAATTAAAGAATGCATCCATAAGATAAAAGTAAAAGCTTTTTGCACACCACTTTATTTTCAATAAAAAGATGAAATAAACTCAGCAAAAATGAAACTAACAATATGTGAAGCGGTTTGCCTTATATTAATCCTACCAGTATTTGGTGTCCCAACAAGTTCCCCTCAATGAAAACACAAACAAATCACAGAAACTGATAAACTGAAAATACAAGCAATTATGGGGGCTAGTTAAAAATTCCATCAGTTTGTTATCAGCTTTCTATAAAAAGGTGCTTATCTCAAGTTCCTGTTGTGATGGCTTTTCCTATGGGGGCAGTGTTTTGAGACATGCAATTGCATTCTTCAAGTCCTCACACAAAGTTAACACAAAAATTTATAGCAATCAAAACAAAATTAGATATCTCAACAAAGTCAGTGGTCAGAACAAAGTGATCAACACAGAACCAAAGATGGACCCTCCAGTCAGATAACAATAGTCAAGAAGGGCAAGACTTGTGGCAGCCTGGGACAAAAGCTAAATAGCGTTCTTTTCAATGCTAGAAGAGACCTAAGCAGGGAGCAAAAATTCTCAAAACAGTCAGGGAAAGAACATACATTTTGGTAAAAGGAAGTGTTCCTAGGATGTCAGAGAAACCTTGTAATAAAATTAGAATCTCTGAAGGAGCTAACAGTGGTTTGTTGGTTTTTTTTTTTTGTCTCTCTTGCAGAAGGCAGTATTTTATATATGGCTTTGGCTGGTTTGTTGGTTGGTTGTTTTGCTGTTACTCAAATTCAAAACAAACAGAACAAAAAACTTAAAAAAAAATCTAGGGCCTTAAAAAAAAAAAAAGGAACTTACTGGAAATAATATACTGCAGGAAATAATGCTCATCTTTAGACAAATGAAGTTTGACATGATGTAGTTTTTTCAAGTTTCCTCATCAGTCTATCTAGGCCTTTTTGTGTAGAGTAGTTGTGTTCTGAAGCATCAACTTAGCTGATATTTTGGGGTATTTTTTTTTGTGTTCCTATCCAGTACTAGGAATATACAACACACAGTAGTTCCTCATGACAGACATGTCATGGTAATGGAATAATAGCTGTGCCCCTAGTGTTAAGTATAATAATAATTGCAGTTGGTCCCTGGAATGATAATCCCATAGGATTTCCATCTAAAATGTATCTGTCAACATATATCATCACATTACTATATATGAATAAATCTTACAGGAAGATGTGGTTGTCATTGAATTGCTCACCATTGCTTCAAGGAAAAAATCGAAAATAAGCTTTGAAGATTAATATGGCTTTGTGTATTTTTTTACATAAGTTTCCAGTGTATTTTTTAGAGCAAGTACCTAAGGGTATTAGTAAAAGTGATCCATCTCTGTGGGTTTTCATTTTTATGCAGCTTTTGTTAGCTGAATATAAAGGAGTGTTCACAATAAAGTTTCAAGACACTCAGTTTTTGAGAGTATATATTGTCTTTGAAATACAAAAATGTATCAAGATGAAAAAAATACAGATTTCAGAACATAAATATCATTTTAAAGAAGACTGTTCTTGTGCTGATATTCTTGCCTTCAGTATAATCATTAAAGCAGTATAGGTTATGGTAATATGATTTCATTTCTTAGTGCTAATTGTGCCAACTCAGGAATGCATTTGGGGAACAAAAATAACTTTCATACCTAAGAATAGTAAAAATTCAAAAGATGAATGGGTGGGATGTTGTGTCTGATATCAACTATATTGACAGCCACCAAGATGAGTAAAGGACTGAAGTAACCCTTCTGTGAGGAAAGGAGCGAACACTTTTATTTGCAATTCTGTGTTCCTACTTTCCCTGATGCTTGCTTGCTCAGTTATGTTATCAGATGGTATCTAAGCTTACTGTCTGACCGAGCCTCTACATTCTGCAGAGAGCTGTGGAAGGTTTCTAGATTGTGCTGGAAATTGTTTTTGGGATTCACTGAGTATGCATGACTGATGTTCTGAAAGAGACAACCAGGGATGCAATCTTGACTTTCTGGCAGTGTATGAAATACACATAAGCAAACCCAGACGTTATACCTGGTACAGCAGTGAAACATGTACCTAGGCCTCTCTCAGACATGTATGTTGTGAGCATCAACTCTGAGCTTACTTAGACAAGCTGACCTGAGAAACAGAAGGGCTGGGTAAGTTACACCCTCTTAATAGGGATAGCAGTGACCACATAATCTCTAGACATACTGACTCCCTCGCTGTCCCTTGGGCTGCTCTGTTGTGCGTCATCTCTAGAGTAGGTCAGTGGCTGTAAAGCACATACTGGTCTCCAGGGAGAGAACAGAAAACCCTGATCTCTCATACCCTTGAGAGCTCTCTTTAACTATCATCTCCATTTTCCTCAAGTCATCATCACATCGCATAATTTGACTCTTTCACGGATAATTCATGTCCCTGATGCATCTTTAAAAATAATTATAACTTAAATAAATGAAAAAGGCAAGGAGAGACCAAACAATTGGGAAAAAAAAAAGGAGAAGGGAGTGAGCATTTGGCTTCTGTGAGCAAATGACATGTAATTTCCAAGAACTTGAGAAGGAATAGTTATGTTGCCTTTAGGACTCATTAATTTATTTTGAAAATATATTTTTAAAAATTTAATTTGCGGTTTCAGGAGCTAAGTATAGACAATTCCATAATGTCCTTTTAGAGATTGATGACTAAGAATGATCACTTTAAATGAATATAGCAGCATGGAGTTTGTTAAAACATAATTTGTTTCATTGCAGGTTTAAATTTTTCCAACATTGGTTAGGCTAAATATAATATGCGTACTGTAAGAGCAAAAGCTATACTCTTTAAGATATGATGATAAGAACCAACAGAACACAAAGGGACCTATCAAGGTTACTCTGGGAACAGAGTTAAAGAATTTGTGGTTTGTAAAGCACATCCTTTTTCAAAAATATTTGTTTCTGAAATTCTATTGATCGCCTTTCAAGGTGTCCCTTATGTTTATCAACAGCCTTTTTTTCCTTTTTTTTTTCCATCAGGTGTTTCATTCCAAATGCCTATGCTGCTCTCTTCACCGCTGCTCTGGTGCCACTAGTGTGCTTGGTGGTGGTTTTTGTGGTGTTCATCCACGCCTACCAGGTGACCCCTCAATGGAAGGCATATGACGATATCTTCAGAGGAAGAACAAATGCAGCAGGTATGATTTGCTGGCTACCCCTATGCAAACAAGTTGTACTTTTGAATGGTACGGACTGTTCTCGGCAGTTCAGAGAACCCCACCTGAAACCATAGTTCAGTAGATACCTACGCACTTAGTTTAAGATTAAGCCTGCTAGTGTCCCTTTGAAGTCTGTGAAAGTACTTTGATGATCAAAGTTATGCAGATGCTTAGCAGTCTGAGAGCAATAAAAATGTGTAAAACCTAGAACAAGAAATTAGTATCACTGGCTTTGTGACTAAGTTTAGTCTAGCTAAAGAGAACAGAAATAAAACAAAGCACTGCCCTGCTTGGAGCACTGTGTCCCCATGCCAGGTTTTGGCTGGGGGTACTGAACATTCTGTCCCAGGGAAGTCTGGGAAATGAATGCCCACTTGCAGAGCATGATAACCTGTGGATGCAGGCTGTAGCCCCTGCTCAACCCCAAGTGATGGGCACAGCTTTGGTCCCTGTGTTTTGCAGTGTATTTGGTAGCTGCAAAGACACGCACAGGATGTGCTGTGCACTGGACTATTTGGAGTTAATGCTCCTGTTTTGATATTTCCTATGCTATTTGCAACTGAAACATGCTTGAAAGGAAAGATCTGTCTTGTGCAAAACAGGAAGTTTCAGTCGGCCTCCTCCATCAGAACAATTTCAAGTACAACAATGTTCCCAAAATAAAGTTGTGGCAGCTTAGGCCAATACTCTA
This sequence comes from Ifrita kowaldi, assembly GCA_013398055.1. Taxonomy (NCBI): domain Eukaryota; kingdom Metazoa; phylum Chordata; class Aves; order Passeriformes; family Cinclosomatidae; genus Ifrita; species Ifrita kowaldi. The sequence goes on along the minus strand of VZRS01003580.1, from coordinate 159,932 downwards.
ATAATAATAGGACTCTCTGTGGGAAGCTTGGAATATTTCTTTTGTCTTCATGGTATTTTTTAAAAAGAATATGAGTTTTATAACCTAGTGCAAATCATTTTTTTATATTTGGGTTATAGAGATATATTCCTTTCTTAAGAAAATTATAGTAAATATTAAATATTTATAATCTGGACATTTCTGCAAATATTTCTGTCCTTTTTAATGACACAGCGTTAGCTTGGCTAAGATCTGTATGCATTTGGATAAGGTCTGATGATATTCAAGACCGTAGTTGCACTCTTTCATTTCGCTCTGATATAAATGCACAGAGGTGGCTCCTCTTGTCAGTCTTTCAGTTAATTTATTTATAATTAACTTTGTTTGGATAAGGATATTCCTTATTAATATGTTGAGGGTTAAGGCTTGTCTCAGAGCAGTTAAACTAAAGGAAAAAAAGCAAACTGAATATTGAAACAATGCCATAAATAAAATTGTCTTGCAAAATGGCAGAAAGTACTAAAAGAAATTATAACTGCAGGACTTGAACACATGAAATAGTAAGGTTGAAACAAATCTTTGACTTAGCATAGGATTCTGGGTGTTTCCTTTCTTCAAAATAATCTAGATAGTAGGGTGGAAAATTCCAAAGTCTCAGAAGAAAAGAAAAAAAAATCAGGGAGAGAAAAATTCAGTAAGATCCCTTTTTTTTTTTTTTTAAAAAAAAAAAGTCAATTGTAACTTTTACTACTTGTCCACCTGTAAGGCAAACTGCCGTTTTGCTACCGAAGAGTTTTTGTGAGCACAAATGAAACACTCCATACAGTGACAGTGGGAGCAGGTTGGAGAGAGGCTGTTTTAGAGAGAAAAACAAGCTGTCTCCTGCAATTTATGGTGCCCAAGATTGTATAAGCAGTCTCCGTGTAGCTGTGTTTATGGTGTAAGCTTCTGGAGAGAAGATGATTTCTGTACTTTGTAACATTTCCTATAACCATATAACAGAATACTAACTGTTAACTAAAGGCCTCTGGCATTTTTAACTGAATATTCCTCTTCTGAAGTTAAAGGTGGTGGTAGTATATTTACAGTCTTTTTAATGTCTTATGGGTATATTGTACTTTATAAGACATATTCAAAGGTGGTTTGCATTGGTAAGGCCCAGTATCCACTTATAAATCTTGAATCTTGATGTTCACTCAGCTGATTCTATCTTCTTACAAAATCACTGGGAGCTGCTCCTGCTCCTGTTATTGTAGCCACATAAATGGCTGCTATGGGAAACAACATTTTTCACACCAGCAAAGCTGTCTGCAATCAGCTTCATGATGATATTTTACTTTTGAAACATGGAGGGAGTGTTGGCTTATACCTACACCAAGTTCTGGCTTACAAGACGATGTGTGTTAGGAAGGTCTTTGGCAATGTTGCCTTCTTAAGCTGCACAGAGATCCATGATTTTTCTGTTTTCTTATGGCAATGAATATGCCAGGGTTTCTCTCTGTTTCATCCAAAACCAGGGAAAAGGTGTAGCCACCAAGCAACAGTTTATCTATGTCAAAGGCCTCAGAGAATTCAAGATGAGTGACATCAGTTGCTCTTCCCTTTTCTACCAATACAGTCACTCCATTATAGAAAGCCACCATGTTTTTCTTCTGCAGCTATTAGAGTTAGTTCTGTAAATTCTGTAAAACATCTTGCTGAACTTAGGTAGCAGCACAGTGTTCTACTATTTATTTCTGTCCTAGGAGCAGGTAGTTTGTTGCTACCCACACTAAAGGAGACTCCTGTGTATATTTAATTTCCCAAGAGCAGAATAACAATGCTGGGTTTCACCATATATGCCTAAAAGAAAACATTTGGTAGCTGCAAAGAGGATCTGTTTGTAGACAGATAAATATTTTCTTGGAAAACTATGGGATATAATTGGAGGGGTTATTTACTTATATTTATACACAGAAGCCCATTTTTAATTGTACCTCCTTTTCTGTCATGCATATATTCTTCCTAGTCCTCTGGATTTGTCCTGGGTACTCTTCATCATTCTCATCTCTCATACCCTATGCTGGTAGTTTCAAGAAAACACCATGGCCCAAAGACAGCTAACCCAGCAAAAATCTGCTTTTAGTAATTGCTGTCAATTCCTTTGGCAGTGGTCTGTGATCTTCCCAGAGAGTGTTTATACTCTTTACTTGTGAATAGGCTATCACTGTAAAAGAATATGATTAAAACAAGGCTGTAGTATAGAATAAACACAAGTAGATAGGGTTTGTAAATAGGTCAAATCCGAATTTGAGCAATATGCACACTTCTCATTACCCTGTCTGGAACACTAAATATGTGAGATTGCCCTCTCATGCTCTTTTTTACTGTTCCAGAATTGCTCTGTTACTGGTCATGTTGGTTAAAATGGTGATTGATATAGTTTACTTAGCTCAGGGAATTTTCCTCAGCAGTGGAGAGCTCAAGAAAAGGCAGTGGGAGAGTCAAGAATTTTTTATCTCTTAGAGCAGTCAGCTCTTCCTTCTTGAAAGTGAATGTTGGAAAGAAAAGTGTGAAAGGTTGAAAAAACTGTAAAAGCTGATTTTCAAGGAATGCTAACTCTATGTCTAGTGTACTCATTCAGAGATAGGCATTGAGTTTGCTCAAAAAGAGCCTTCACTTCGTACTGGTTCTGTTTTCCAGCCTTTCAGCAAACATGTTCTGTTGGCTGACTGTCCTGCTATATATAGAAAACACCTTCTCAAAAGTTAGCCTTGACAGGAGCCAAGTCAGAAGCATTCATTGGATAAACAGCCTTTGAGTTAACTAACATTTAAGTTTGCACCCCAGGACACGCTTGGCCCTCCTGGCTGCCAGGGCACTGCTGACTCATATTCTACTTGCCACTGACCAGGACCCCCGGGGCCCTTTCCACGGCACTGCTCTGCAGCATCTCATTCCCCGGTCTGTCCATACATCCAGGGTTGCCCCATCCCAGGTGCAGAATCCAGCACTTTCCCTTGTTGAACTTCGTATGGTTGATGGTTGCCCAGTGCTCTGATTTGTTGGGGTCTCTCTGCAGGGCCTCCCTGCCTTCAAGGGAGTCGAAAGCTCTTCCCAGTTTTGTATCATCTGTGAACTTGCTTCGTATTCCTTCCAGTCCTGTGTCTAAGTCATTTATGAAGATGTTGAAGACCATGGGGCTGAGGATGGAGCCCTGTGAAACGCCACTAGTGACAGGTCCTGCTATGCAAGTACACAAAATGAATAGTAACAAGACAGCAATCCAATATACATGATTTTATTTACTGTTTGCTAACCTTCCATAATTTCATGAAAAGATTTAAAAATGTAACAGAACAACTTGGTTTTTTTTCTGATAATTGTAAATAGATGAGCTTCATTTATTGAATGAATCTTGAACTAACTTTATTTTCATGCCCTACTTAAAAATATGCAGTAGAACTTAACCTGAATCAGATATCGTAATTGTAAAAGAGCCAGACTTAATGTAAAGATTAAAACTTCATGTTGCCAAAATAGAACTCCATGAAGAATGACTTAGATATTTAGTTGTAAAATTTTAACTACCTGCTTGCATGTTCCTTCATATAAATTTCTTTAATATAAAATCATAGAATGGTTTGGGTTGGAAGATCATCTAGTTCCAATCTCCAAATATATTTGTTGTGTTAGCAATATGCAATTCCTAGTCACAACAGAACATGGTAATTAGTCTGCCTATACCTACTACTATCTGATGTTCTCAAGAAACAAATAAACCCACAAAATGTGAGTGCAGGACATTCCAAACATGCTTCTGTGTTCAGAAAATGATGTTGAGGATGGGACTTCTGATTTCAAGTGAGAATGTATGTCTAAACATGTAGTTACATGTCTTCCCTATCCTGTAAGATAGATGCTAAAGTCTTTGTCTCAAATAATAAGATAAATATCATGTATCCAAGAGAATCAAAGAAGCAGTGAATTGCAGGAATGCTTTAATCTTGAAATGGCAATATGCATCTAGAAATCAAGAACCAGATGTTGGCTACTTCTGAGCTGAGAGTTATGGACAGTATTCACAGTATTCATCACACACACTGGAGACAGTATTTTAGTCTTCATAGTTCTCCAGCAGCTTTTCTTTTTTGTAATTAGGAGAAAAATCTTTGCCTTCAAGATTTTTTACAGATACTGTTAGGACAAAATGCACAAGCATAATTAGAAGCTGAAATAAAGAACTAAGGTCTGAATAAGATAATAACATAAATGCTTCATCTTCATTCATGTAATTTAGATTGCTTCCACTGTGCCTCACGTGTCCAAATTAGCTGTTTTCCTTCAAAGAAATCTGCAGAAGCAAGGTCATGTACATGAATTGTGACTGCACAGTTGCAAATTTAGCACTCATTTAATATTTTTCATAATGGATCTAAATAATTTCGTTATGTGGAGATACGTAGGCTCAAAGTTTTCTTTATTCTTTTGATTTGCTACTTTTGTGGGATTTGCCATGTTCCTTGCATAATAGTAATAGCATAAACTATGATAAAATGCCCTTTTTTTCATTTTATTATGACACATCTTAAAGATGTATGTGAAAGTTTGCCAAAACCCTGAGATTTAGTGCAAAAGTTACAGAGGCTAGTCCTCTATGATTTCGAAGCAGTGATGTATTTCTTAGGCTTAATAGGAGATGCGCTTTTCTTTTAGAAAGTATCCTTTAATTTCAAAATTTTCCTTGCCACAGGAGCAGCAGATCAAAAAATATAAATTAACAAAAAATAATATTTAAACATGTTTTTTACTTCTTATTTCTACAAACTATCAATGAACATTTTTTTCCAGTTGGATTTAATGGGCATGGAGCTACCATCTTTCTGATTTTCAGTATCTGGTACTGTTGAATTCTGCACATTCCCAGTCAGGAATCAGTGGTTTTGTTACGATTCATTGATTGCATGTTCTTGGTGGTGTTATTTTCTTCTTTGAACTTTATGAGAGAAATCTGTTTTGTTTGGTTGGGGTTTTTTTAATTTTGGCCACAAAATGCTGTCACCAAACTCCTTTTTTTTTTTACCGCAGCTGTCAGAAACAATTGAAAGCAGAGCCAGCAGGATTTGGAACGCTGTTATTCAATCTTATTAAAAAAATGTTTTTGTGGCATTTTTATATTGACATTGCTAAGTTTAACTGATGACTTCTTAAGCAATAGCCTGTAAATATTTTACTAATTTAGGTCTCCCACAAATCGTTGAAATTCTGTGAAGCAACACACTCTCCCCAGTTATCTGGGAAAAAATGTTTGTAAAGGTCTTTCAGGTTTTGCAGTAAGTCATTATGTTTGGCCAAGAACTGTTAAAAGCAATTAAAGTTGCATTATCAGTTGCAGTTTAACAGCCTAAAGAGAAGACACATAGTAAATATGTACAGGTAAACTCAGAAGATAATTAAAGCCATATTATTCAATTGCTTCATTTATTGAATTTCTTACTTATTAAAAAAAGTTAAAAAAAAAGAAAAAAGAAAGTAAAAGACATAATATGGACCAGCACTGCAGTGAGAATACAGATAGTTTGATGCCTTATGGAAGCACAGTTCATTCTTTGTTTTCTACAATTAAGTCATATAGATATTTTCTGCAAAGACACATTCTGCATTACACTTCAAAACGCTAATATTATTTAATAATTTTCAGTTTTGCTGAAATTGTTCTCCAGAGTTGTTCTGGAGAATTTTTTCTCTAGTATCAGAGAAGGAAAGGAAGGAAGGAAGGAAGGAAGGAAGGAAGGAAGGAAGGAAGGAAGGAAGGAAGGCCAGCCTTCAGGTGTCATAGGGCTTATACTTACTTCTGCTTTGATGCCTTTGTTTAAGTGAGTTGTTGGTTAATTAAGATAGTAGATTTTCTCTCTAAGTGCTTGTTCATTGCTTTTCCTAACTTTAAAGTAGAAAACCCATAAAACAGGAAGGCATTTTTCAAGAACTTTTCACTATGCACCATGAGCAGTTGTTGACTGAAGTTGTCCAGGAGGTTTTCGTCGCTTCTTCCCTGCCTTGTAAAATAGGTTGTATAAGGCACCATCAAACTATTCGTTCATAATCAATAGGCACTACACAAGGATGAGAGGCTAACCATAGCAACTGCCCCTTCATTAGTGAAGTTACAATGCCACGTATGAATGTACTTCAATCTTCAACTTCCAGTTAGAAGAGATACTGAAAGTGTGACAGTGCATCATGGTGCAAGGCTCCTCTTCTTCTTCTTGTTTCCTCTTTTTAGTCACTTCCACTGCTTTCTTCTTCAATGCTGCTCATCTTCCCAGCCTTGGTCTACCAGAAGGCCACAAGGCTCTTAGTGCTCTCAGATGCAGAAGCTGGCAGGTATCCCCTTCCCATGATTTCCAAAAGAGTCATAGCATGCATATGAAGGCAGTCAATGGACAGGATGCATTTGGTACTGGAATTTTTTTTTTCTTTTACTGCAGTGTCTGAAGCAGCACTATTCAACTGGTAGAATCTAGACCCCAGCTATGAATAAATTTTAGGCAGTTTCATCCTGTGTTCTAAAATTCAGTGTCTATCACCCCTTTTCCAATCCTTTCAGGCACATGAATGTGACAAGTGGTGCAGTTCTCATTTCTGAAGAAGTCATGCAGAGACTGACTGGAACCACAGTCCTGTGGAGTTAAAATTCTTTGTGGACCTCAGTAACCAGTTTTCTTAGGTTGCAGTAGGTGTGGGTGTAGACATAGGAGCCTCATCATGAGATTATTTTCTCAGTAGGTCATTAAAAACCATGGAGTCATAGAATGGCTTGGGCTGGAAGGGTATTTTAAAGGTCATCTAGTCCAACCTCCCTGCAATGAGCAGGGACGTCTTCAGAAGCCTTATAATGCAACAGAGGATGAAACTTTAAACTGTCACTAGTCTTTCTTTTCTTTGTGAGGTTTATTTCAGAAATATAGAATTGTGAGGGTTTAATTTGCTACAAATTTACAAACACTGTTGGTAAAACCATAACTGTTTGGAAACATTCCATGTTTTATTTCCAGCTGTTTCTTGTTCTTGCTTCTACTATAAGGAAACCAAACGGCAAACATAAGGCTGATGGCTTTTTCAGCTGGGCAATCTGGCATTTTATTACCTGAATCTTACGATGTTACTGTAGAGTTCCTTGCACTAATAATCCCTCTGAACCATCAAAGTTCACTATAACTGGTTCAACATGATTTTGTGAAAGAAAAGTCTCCTGAAGATTACTAAATAGAAAAAAAAACGTGTGTCTGGTTAAGGAAGCTCCTGAGTTGTAAATGGGAGGATTGCTGGGAGATGCCAACTTTTTTGACCCTTCTTGAAGGGAAGACCAGACAAACTTTTTATGTACCGAGTACAGTTCATCTTAGGTTCTTGGTTAGGTTCTTGAGGTAATTAATTTTTTCCATCATCCTTGTATTTTTCCTGGTTCATGCGTTTTGTAATCTAGTCCAAACCTGTCATGAAAATATTGCAGTCCGTCTTTCAAATTCTCACCATCATTGTTTTTGTGTGAATCACTAACAAAATTTTGTGTTCACTCTAAGGACTCCCCTGCTGTAGTAAACTGCAGTTTTACTACCCTTAATAACTTATTACAATGTACTGCAGCCCTCAGAACAGAAAGCATTGAAGAAAAATTAAATTCATAAATAAGTTAATAAGAAAATTATCTTTTCACAACAATAAGGAAGGAATGACAAACACTGGACACATCTAGTTGTTTGGTAAATTGAATGTACGTAATTTCACCTAGTCAAATATCAAGCTGGACTATAGTAAGTTTTCAAACTCTAAAAAACTGCAACTAGAGCTGCATAAGCTGTATTTATCTGTATTGAATTTGTCAACTCTGTCAGTGTTTCTTAGGCTTATAGTAAGGAAAAGGGGAGATATTTCTGAGAAAGACATGAACAGTCAGGACAACGACATATGCATGCACATACATTTATATATATTTAAGGAGTGTGCAGACTACCTGTTGCTTAAATAAAATCTTCCATCACTCCTAGTATTAAAATACAGTGTGATAACTGTACAAAAACCAGCATGGTTGGATTATACAATACCCAGCAGAACTGTTTGTCAGTGTCTCAGTTACATTACAGTGATGTTGAGCCGCCTTCTCCACATCAGTCTTATCTAGTAAGGTTTATCCAAGTAGTCTAGAGGCAGCTGCTTGCACTCGGACTTAGAGCAGAAGTCATGTCAGTGAAGCTTCATCTGCTCAGAATCACCCTTCAGGAGGAGGTTGATGCTTTTATTTTCATATGAAGAATACTACAAATAATTAGACTATTTTGGTTCATATCAAGCCTATTTATTGGCATCCTGTTCCTTTGTGCAGTGCTGATTTTACAAACTTTAAAGAATTTATTGCTTATTTTCTGATATGTTAGCTCTAATTATTAAGCTTTTGTTTGATCAAAATTCAACAAATGGCTATACAGAACTCAAACATCAAGGCTTTAAATGCTGCCAAAGTTTCAATCTGTATTAGCTCTTCACAATACTGGTAACAAGGCAATTGTTACCAATGAAGAAAAAAACAGAATCATAAACTGTAACGTTATTCAGCATGTGGCAAAAAGCAGACATCTTTATACTTTTTCTTGTTAAAATGTTGTGTTTGTATGACTTGGGGTACTGCTTACATTCCGAAGGCTCATACTATTTGGGCAGTATTAAACAAAATGGCTGAAGGTCTCTCAAACTGCTGTTTCTGGAACAATGCCTGTCAAAAACAAATCCTCAGTCTTTGCTGATGCTGCCTCACTAAAGTGAGGAGGGGCAATGCCTGGCCAAGCACCTCTGCCCCTGATGTGTGCAGACCTGGCAAACATGGACTTTGAATTCTGCTGCAAACATGGTCAACACAGGAGCTGGCTCTTGTCAGTAGGAGAAACATGTGGGGGTGAAAACTAACTTTTGCTTTCCTTATTGCAAACTTTGTCCCTGCAGACATCTTCCTGCAGGCATTCCCTAAATCTTTTATCCTGTAAATAAAGTGGGGAACATAAAATGGGGATGTATGTGTGCATGCTTAAAGATAGATTCTTGAAGGCGACATAAAAGACATGTTTTTGAAGGCAAATGAAGTTAAGTCATTCAAAGTCTATCTTGGGAGTCTCCTCAGCTGAGAGGAGGTTGTCACTCCAGGTTTTATGGGGTCAGATGTCTTACATATGACTTGAAGGAGAAAATAACAACAAATCAAAGAATAAGTTATACTTACGATTTCCTACGGCCCTATAAGTGGCCAGAGCTGGGGCTGGTTATGTATCCATAATACTTTTCTTTTTCTCCCTTTCCTCTCAATTCTTAGAAATCCATTTTCTCTCAAAATTTCCAGAGCTTGCTAGGAGTTCTTTCATTCTTCTCCAAAGTTCAGCATATTTTCTGACGCCGTGTGTGCTCTTCCCACCATTTGGTTTGCTGAGCTGTGCTCCGTCTGCCCCTGACACCTCCCTGTCCCCTGACAGTGTTCTTCTGCTGTTTTTCTGATTCTGGGATGGGGTCCTAAAAGCCCTTGGGACCCCCACCCAACTAGGGCAGGAGAGCAAGCTCCAAGGTGGGCCAGAGACAGCAAAACCTTGACCTGTGTCAGTAATGCTTTAAAAAGTGTTTTTCTGAGGGCACACCAGCTGAAATGCTGTGTTTGTGGTTTGCAGAGATCCCCTTGGTTTTGTACCTCTTTGCTCTGATTTCCGTCACCTGGCTGTGGGGAGGACTGCACATGGCTTACCGGCACCTCTGGATGTTAGTCTTCTTCATCATCTTCAACAGCCTGCAGGTAAGAGCCAGCGCGTGGTCCTTTGGTCTTCTCGCAGGCCTAGGGCTGTCTTCTCCACTCACGCGTTTGTCACTTTGGCCTCACCAGCTGAACAACGTCGAGTAACTCACTGTGACAATGTGGAAGTGTTAATTGTGTATTCTGTTTATTTCTCAAACTGACATATGGAATGTATATTACAGCAACGGATGCATTGTTTTTAAGCAATAGCGCTGTAATTGCATAGATTTTATTTCATAGCTAATGCACTCAGAAAGGAAATTGCTTGCTTCTGTATGTAAAGTGTCACTGAGATAATTATACCAGTAAAACTAAAGTATCTGCAGCCCTTGCAAAATCACTGTGTATTTAAATTTTCTGTAGACTTCAACTATAATAATAATAATAATAATAATACTGCACACAAATATTTTAAATTATATAGCCCTAAGACTGCTTTTTTTTCCATTGTAAGAGGTGAACCTTGAAGATTAGCTTTTCTCATATAACATATATATTGGTAAAGCAAATAACTTTTATTGGAAAAAGAAACAAATAAAGACTAAATGTTCATCATTAATAATAAAAAATGTAAATAGCCCCTTCCAAAATTTTACACATGTAAGTGTTTCCACTGGGCTTTCTAGTGCATTGAACTGCATTTAATGCCATACTGCACACTGCAGAATTATTTATAGAATAAAGGTTATTATATCACAGATGGGAAAATCTCTCTGATATCTGAAAACAGTGAAATTAGCAGAAAATGTAAAATTCTGTATTAAAATCTTTGGAGGGCAAGTTCTTCTGCACTTAAATATGCTCTTCTTATTTTTTTAATAACAGAAATCTCTGTGGCACCTTTTATTTCCCAATATTAAAAATCTTTATAGCCCATCAAATAAAAATTAATTAATTAAAAAGGCATATTTGCGCAAAATAGATTTATTTTAAATTCAAAAGGTGGGAGTTTCCTTACGCGGTATTGGACTACTTTCAAAATTACATCTCAGAAATAATTTTTTTTTTAGTTGAGGAAAAAAATGAGCCTTATTTTCCCTGTTTTTCTGTGTATATTGTCATTTAACTGTTCTGTCTATATTGACATATACTGACATATATTGGCTCTGCTTCACCAATAGGTGTGGTCTTTTCTGGTTCCTAATATCTGGGAAATAACTGTATATCACAGCAACCCTGCAGAAGATAATGCAGCATGTCTATTTAAATTACATCAGTATTGGTCTTCCACATTAGGAAGAGAAACCGGTTATTTTTGTTATTTCCAGCCCTAGAGAATCAGTAAAACCTGAAATATAAATAAATTTTTTCTTTATTCAAAGGAGGTGAAAACATTTCAAATGCATAGTCTCTTCCTGTTTATTATTTTAAATTCAAGCATGTGTGTCTGGAGCTTCAACTCAAGCAGTAGTAAACAAAAACTTTCTTTTCAGCTATGAGGAGCTTAATAACTTATACTCCGTGCTTTAAAATCCATTTTTATCCTTTGCTGGATTTTTGTGGCGTAAAGCATAATAGGATAGTATCCACTACATTTTGAAACTATTTACTAAGTGCTTTTTTTAAGTATAAAGCTACCATATATTTAAAAGGGAAAGAGATTTCTGATGTTGTGTACCCTGAGAGAAGTTAAAAAAATAGAGTAGCTCTTTCACAGTACTACAGTTTTAAAATATTTTAGTAGATGATTGTGTTCAGTGCTTTGTAACTCTCCATAATAAAACAAGTTTCAAAAGTATTTCCTGAAATGCCCCCACACTTTAAATAACCATCCTATACAGAATGTTCTCCTCTTTTTAAGTTGGGGTTTATCTAGTCAAGAAATGGAAAAACTGATGTGTGATTCAGGTGACCAGACATGCAGCATGAAATGAAAACCAGGGAAGGAACACGGTCAAAAGTCTGTAGATTTCTTTAATCTATGTGTTTCCTCAAATAACCAGATACAACTAACTTAGTTAGAGAAGATATCAGTATGCAAACTCTTTGTGTAGAACAAAATTATGTATTACAAATACAGAAAGGAAATGAAGGTTTTCCTCTAGACAGGTATAGCTTCACAAAGCTTTTTAGACTATGTTCCCACTGATGAGGGGCTGGTCTTGGGGAGTATGCACTTCCTGCTGACAGTCACTCTGACCCCCAGGCCAGGCTCATCCAGCCCATGGACAGTCATGTCCAGTGTCCTTTGAAGATTTAATCTCAGCCCATCTGTTTGTGACTTTGGGAAAGGAAATGGGACTTGATAGCAGATAACACATTTTCATAATGATAACAGTAGAAACTAGTTGTCTTTGTAGTGCATTCTGTTGGCATCTTATTCTCGTGTCTTTGTCAGCTCTCAGAATTGATGATTGTTAAAACAAGGTCATTTTTCTGCAATAAAAGGTGGGTTTACCATTTATTTGTGAGCATTTCTATTATACAATCCCTGTTTCAGCTGGAAAGCAATTCATTGTTCTTTAAGAGCTTTTTCATGACAGAAAAGAGGACATGAAATAGTTTACAAGAAGCAGAGGCCTGGTTCCCTGCTGCTCAGGAGCTATGAACTGTGTAACGAAGCAGAATGTGACCCATTAAAATGTGTTGTATGTCCGAATGGACTCAACACAGGAGATTGAAAGGACACTGAATGTTATCCATTGTGTTTGTTTAGCCTTATGACATGCATTTCCCAGGAAATGCACTTGCTTGAAAAGTCGTCCACTCAGTACAAATTGTTTCCGAGCACTTCCTGCAGGAAACAGTTCCCATCAGATACAAGTTTATGGTATGAGCTATTCTAGTGCACGGGGGGGGAAAAGCAACCCTTTCCCTGTAACTTCAGGAATAAACATGCAAATAGCTGTATGGGAGGGCAGTAGCTGATTTACAAAATAAAAAGTACATTTAGAAAACCATGAAAGAAAAAGAATAAGAAGGGTCTTTAGGATATCTGGTATTTTGAATTCCTTAGCAGTATGCACCTAATTGTCCTACCCAGACAGCATCTGTGATGCACAAACATAACCCATTGCTCTTACATGAAAAGCCTTGGCTCCTCATCTTCTCTCTTGTGAAACAGAAAAAAGTTTACCTCTTTTCTTAGCTGGTGATTTTCAGTGTGGATTTATTCGCAAGATATATGTTTTCTGAAGTCAGGAGTGAAAGAATAAGCTGCTATCTTAAGTACTTCTCTCAAACGTTTGGGATTTCACAAGCTCTTTTGTATGCACTATACCCATCTAAATGATCACCGTGTTTTTCATGCAGTGAGGGGAGTGTTTCTGATTTGTGTAGCTGATGTCAACAGCAGCATATTTGCATTCAGGGCAGTGGGTAGATCTCTTCTCATTGTTTGCAAAGGGGTTAAAATGAGGCTTCAGGCCCATTCCTAGGCTATTCCCTGCAGCCAACTTTCTAAGTATAATCTAGATATTTCTTTGGCAATATTTACAGCAAACTGCACTACACATTTCCATCCTCTGTCTTTATAACTTAGGGTGTATCTACACTGTAAACTACAAGGTATGCCACAGATACCCCAGTCATGGTTTCCTTGTGGTAAGTCCCACCATTTTCCTCTCTCAGCAATAAACTAATTAATTTTTTCAATAAGTAATTTTGAATCGAAACATTACTCTTATGAAATACCAAGATATTACCCATCCACAGTATAAAAACTCCATTTTTCAGGAGTTTTATATCAGGAGAAAATGTAAATGGGAGCTTGTAGGTACCTATCTCATTATTAATGGCGGTATTCAAAAAGTCCTTCTGTGCTTGTTTTGGATGATGCAGATAAAGGTTAAAAGTCTGCCTGTTCTGTATTTGAGCATACCAGCCAGCTCATACCCATGTAATTAGCTTCAGTGTTACATGCAAAATACTTCTTCCCAAGAAACACAGGAAAAATCTGGAAGTAAGACTTGATTGGTGGTTTCCCAAACTGGGCAAATGGGCTGACTTGCCTAACACAATGTCTCAATTTAGAGACAAATTTCAAAAAACATTCTATAAGTCAACTTATTTGTAGTAGATTGCAATAGGAGAAGATTCAGAAGTTCAGGTACAAATACCAGAAAAGCCTCTAACAAGAAATAGAGGCATACAGAAAACAAGTGAACGGGTGCACATCCAAACCTGACATTGACTGAAGAAGATGAGGTTCACCAAATTTCATTAATTAAAATAATTAAAGTAGCTGGGACAAGCGAGAATGGGAGGAAGGGCTAGCTTGAGTAGAAAAGGATACAAGATATCAAAGAAGACTAGTACGTATGTGAGCAAAAAAAACCCCAAAAATTATGATGAGGAATACCCCATTTAAGAAACAATAGAAAATATAGTAAGAGAAATCAAGATGACACAGTTTTAGAAGGAAAAATAAAGTTACAAAAATACCACATATTGTGATAGTAAAAATGGGTAAAGATACACTGTTTTATAAGTTGCTGCATTATATTATGCAGGAAAGAGTATAAACAGAAGTACACAGTTTATAAAGCTCATGCCATTACCAATCTCAAATGAAATATGTATTTTTTCCTAGAACATACTATTTAACTTTGGGATGTATCCAGGGGACACAGAGAGGGCCACCACTATAAATAGGCTCACTTCCTGTGTCTTATGACATCTGCTGAAAGTGTCTGCTCTGATGAGTCAGAGGTATGCTAGAAGATCCCATGCAGTGGTTCAGATTATCAAAGCCACACAAAACTAAACAAAATCCAGTACTAGACAGACATGAGATGCGAGTAAATGTGGCAGGCTGTAAAAGGCTATCTACAGATTTCGCAGAAAGTGATTTCTACACTGCAAATAAGCCCAACAAAAGGCAATGAAGGCCTCATAGTAATGCCTCATCTCAGAGATTAGGTGAACTACAAGTTATATCAAGGATATCAAGAAAAGGACATATGCTCGTTCAAGTAGATGCAGTCCAACCAAATCATCTGTCAGCTGAGTGCATGAACCAAGCACAACTGAACATAGGCCAAACAATTCAAATACTACCCCAGACACAAAATAAAATACACGTCCAAAGCAATTGACATCTGCGTTTTGACATCTGTTCAATAAAGCTGTTTCCGGAGGCTTGGATTCTTACCTGGAAGGAAAGACAATAGTATACGCAGAGCCGTTCGCTTAACCTTGAAAGTTTTTTCAGTATGTGCATTTTTTTTAAGTAAAAATAGCTACAATAAAGCAAATAAAGAAAGCTTGTAACTTTTGAGACTTCACACTTTTTGACATCAGCTAAACTTCTGGGTTGCAATCTTGATTGGACAGTAGCATTGGTATGCATTATAGTAGATGTGCAAACATGCAAACCTGTCCAAGAGACTTGATTATCCAGTGAATCAAGAGAATGCAACAATTTTATATCCCTTTCTCTATGTTTACAACTTCTTTCTTAAAAAAGAGTCCTCTCTGTTCCTAGTTACCACCTGAAACATACTCTAACACATTATTCCTGTAATAACTTACGAAAATAAAGTAAAAGATTCCATTTAGCTATTCAAGTCCATACATAATGGACCCAAAATCAGTCTACAGCTGAAGACAAAATAAAGAAAAAAGTGGGCAGTGTCAGGTAAACATAGGAAGCATTGTTAGGATGGAACTGAATATCTCTTAAATACACATGAGAAATTGATATCAGAAGAGTAATTTGTGTTTAGAGTTGTGTTCATAATGTGTTTAAATAATACACAGTGAAAGAGTGTATTGAAGTGGGCTTTGCTTTACTGGATTTTCAAAACTGGTCACTGAAAAAACACTTAGTGACAAAGCATTTTAGTGAAAAATCTTTTCAGTGACACACTTAAAATAGAAAAATGTTGTGGATGCTGAAAAGCTTTCAGCAGAGAAATTTTCCAGCTTTCTGCAGCATCCTGTGAGAGCCCTGCTTTTCTCACGCGAGCTATGAAAAACAGTGACACGGTTTTGTAAACGAATTCTCTAACACCTGCCAGCTTGTTTTCCAAGTTTTGTTATGGTACATTGGAAAAATATTTTGGACTAGATGTTGTAGAGCCTTAGCCAGTAATTCTAAGGAGTGGTTGGTCAAAGGACCAATGGCCTCCTGTCATCTTTGCGAACCAAGTTGTATAAGCCAGTCTTTAATTAATAAAGGAGGCTCTATTTTCCCCGGACTTGAACTTTGTGTTGTGATTTCTCTCTGTCCCTGGTACAACAGCGACAAAATGTGACTATAATATATTTTTTAAAAAACAAATAGGGTAATTGAATACCATTTTAAATCTTTCAGCATGTATGAAGTTCTAGGAATTTTACATTATTAATGTATTTCAGGAAAGATCTCTTAACATCAATTTTTTGCAATAGAAGGTGAAAAAGCAGTTTTAACCATTCTCCTTGGGAGGTGTTAGTAATGGCCAGAATTATGTAGTACATAACAAGTAAGAAATGCAACTATAACATGTACTGCTGCAATCAGTGGAAGTATATCCACTGAAAAGGACTTGGGATCAGGTGTGTTCTTTTCATTTTCCACTTCTGTCAATATGAGTTGACTTTTCTTACTGTGAAGAATAAAGTAACAATCAAGTTAGTTTGGTATCTGTAAGAAATCACTCATCTTTTGTTTTGCATTGCTACCAATCTCTTTCTGTCACCATAAATAGCTTTTTTCCTTCCTTTTTTTTTTTTTCGTAGTAACTCAGGTAAAAGAAGTATCTTGGTATAATCATAATGTAGAATCAATTTCTTTTTTTGCCTTTAAGTTCAAACTACTAAATTCTTTACTGCTATTTTAAGCCCATTAATTGATGGGGCTGAAAGGGCTTGATCCAAAAATGCTTTGGTGACTGAGGATAAGCATGATAGCAAGGAAAAAGATAACATTGCTCTCAGATTTCAGGAAGGCAAAGCATAACTTCAGGAAATTGGGGACTGACAGTACTAGGGAAAATGAAATTCCTCTTAGAAATTTGGTAAAGCACATACCAGGCTTCACCAGAAGGAGTTTGTCCATCAGATTGAGTTATCATGCCTGTCCGCTCAGAGTGAAGCCACACATTGAAAACTCCATCCAGTTTTTGAGACTCCATTCCACGAGAGGTGGAGAAACTGTAGGTGTCCAGGGGAAGGCTACGACAGTGGTCAGAGGCCTGGATGGAGCACATGTCCTTTGAACAGTGCTTGAAGGAGCTAGGTTTATTTAGTCAGTTGGGGAAGACACCACTGGAAAATGTAATACTAGCACGCAAATATTTGGAAGGTGGTTAAAAAATTACATTGTCATACTCTTCCTCTCTACTCTCTTTATAGCTCCAGGTAATAGCAACAAGGGTACATGGCCACAAAACTTTGGTGTGGGAGATTCAGACTGGATATCAGGAAAAATAATTCATGAGAAGGAAGTAGGGAACTGGAACTGTTTCCCAAAGAAACAGTTTGGAATATCCACTGTTGTAGGGTTTTAAAATTCATCTAGACAAGGATACCTGATTAGTGGGCTGACCCTCTGAGTCTACTGAATGACCTTCAGACATCCCATCCAGCCAGTTTTTCTGTGGTTCTGATTTGACGTGTGGTAAACCTTATTCACAACCCATTCATTGTGATAAATGAACACCAGTCACATGGACTGAGCCCATTTTTAGGAAAGTACCAAATATTACAGAACTAATGATAAACCCCAAAAATCTGGGAATTATATAGATAAGAAAATTTAAATAAGTCTTTAGCTATCTTTAGGAACGACTTTGAAGCAGTAGATTCAGTTTCTTACATTTCAGCACTGTGTAGTGGTCTCTGTGCATACATATCTTCCTGCTGAACATTGTTGCCTTATGGAGGCTGATCTGAATTTTTCTGTGAAATATATGCATGTGAAGTTTTAATAGCCTCTAGGAAAAGAACCGTTCCCATTTCTTCCACCCACACATTTCCTGCACAAGAACCCTCTATATTGTACAAGCCTGATGTTTCACCAGTATGAGAAGGATATTTTCGCCTTTTCTTCATAGTAAAAACAGATGAAGCCTTGTTTGGGAGATTGTAAAATTCATGTAAAAAAAAAAATTAAATATTTTCCTTATTTTATGTACAGCTTCAGTAGCCTTCAAGCAACTACTGCAGAAAAATGAATGCTCTACTGATTTTATCTCTTGTAGTTTCATTATTACTCAACATATTCATGACATTCGATTTTAGCAGAAACCATGATAACCCAAGATTTCATTAAGTGTTTCATGAAGTAACACTGAAATAACTGGAATTCAGTAAAGATTGACTTAATTAACTTTTTTTTCCCCCTGAAGTGTATGCAATATAAAGACCTCTTCATATTTTTTTGTATTCTTGACTTAGAATACATTTTAAACAGGTGTCACTTTTGGAAATTGTTTAGTTCTTTGAAATGTCATCCATCTGATGAGTGTGGAAGGAATACGAGTTAAGGGACCACCACACAGCCATGATTTGTAGAAGACTTTTCAATTGGCAAGAGAAGAGCACAGGAAGGGGTATGAAAAGTGTGTACAGATTGGGAAAAGTAAAATCTAATCAGTTTGGTCCTTATAGAATCAAATCACAAGGTCCTTATAGAATAATACAGGAAAGAACTGCTGTCATGTATGTAAAAAATAGTTGCATACAGCCATCAGTGTCAGTTCAGAAGGAGTTCCAAACTTAAAAAAAAAAATACAGACCACTCAACAAGTTTTCTCACCTAGACACAGTTAAAATCATCTTGAAACTATTCATGAGACCAGTCTTTGGCAGCTTTTCCTTATAGCAGTTTAAAAAAAGCATTTCTGGTAATAATCTGCATGCACATAAACTGCAAATACTTATTTTACAGTGAGGACAGAGCAATTCCCTAAGTACAGTTGATAATGAGTTTGCTAGCCTAGGAAATACGGAATTAGAAGTTGTCCAAAACAGGACAAAATTAGCCTAAAAGAAACTCTTTAATGAATTCTTTTTAGAAGTGCTTTCCTCTAAAGAATCACGGAACCATCTAGGTTGGAAAAGACCTTTGAGATCATCAAGTCCAACCTATGACCCAACACCGCCTTGTCAGTTAGACCATGGCACTGTGTGCCACATCCAGTCTTTTCTTAAACACTTCCAAGGACGGTGACTCCACCACCTCCCTCAGCAGCCCATTGCAATGTCCCATCACTCTTTCTATGAAGAACTTCTAATGTCCAGCCCAAAACTCCTCTGGCATAGCTTAAGACTGCATCCTCTTGTCCAGGTGTTGGTGTGGACTAAAGAGAAGGTGGCTGGCCAAAAGAAACAGCGATTCTTTGAAAAAGTGTCATGATATGAAAATAGATTGTCTTTAACTCATAGATTGTCTTTAACTCAAAAGCAGTTTGGAATAGAATAAAGAAAGAATCCATGAAATAAGTCTGGGAGACTTCTATACATCAGCAAAACTTTTTTGTGCTACAACAATGGTTCAATTGCCTCTTATATTCTAACTGTGTTTTGATTTTGACAACTAGAAGCCTGTTAGTTAGATAGTGGTTTTGCAATTAAAGATCAGATACTTATAAGTAATATCTGGTTTGGATGTATTGAAGTTATCATACTAATCCAAACCGTTCTCTGCTAACCTGGACAAAATAAAAGCAGCTAATCTGTTCTACTCATAGGTATTTAAATACAGTTTCTCAGCAAAATTGGAAGAGAAAGAGTTAAGGAAAAAATATGGTGAAAATAAAATGAGAAAAGTATAAAAAATAGTAATACTGGATCTTGATTTTAACCTTTACTTGAATTTTCCTTCTGAGCATGGCAGAAGAAATGCTATTATATCTGTTTCATTACACAGATTTAGGTATTATTTTTTATTCAGAGTACTGATGTGTCCCACGTAATGAAATGGATGAACTTCAGTCTGCAGAATGAGTTAATGTGAATTATATGAGATCCAACCACACTGAGTGCCGAATTATGCAGTAAGATACGAGTAGTGAAAGAATTTCTGCTATAAATTGGAAAGCTATATATGTATATACACGTAAGAAGTAGAAACTGGGATGAGTATAATACTTATCTCAGGACAAAAGCAAATCAGCAGTATAATACAGGTCTGAAAAAAGCAAATATCATGCTAACTTTGTAAATAAGAGCAATTTAAATGCTATTGTAAAAGGTATTGGTGATGCATTATTTGGGATCCTGTGGACATTTCTAAGCCCATTGGTCCAAGAGATTAATTCTGTATATGATAGTAGTAGGGAAAAAAAGCTTAAGTGGTAAGCAGGGTTTTGAAAATCTTATTTCAGAAGCCTGAAAGTATTTCACATGTTATCAATCATCTGTTGTCTGTGTGCATATTGGCCTTGATCCAGCAGCTATATAATCACACTGGTGTCATCTTGCATGCAAAATACTATATCCTAATTTTTTAGTGACTTCGGTCTGTTTTCAGAATTTACTCTAATTAAGAACAACTTTTTAAGTTTCAGCACCTTGATTCTGTTCAGAAGGCAGTGTAGTGTGAGGGCACAGACAAAGTTGAGCATCTTTCATCCAGTATTACATTCACTTTGCCTGCATGTACTAGCTCAGTGCTCTGACAGCTGTGGGGCAAACACTTAAACATCTAACCTGCTCAGAAGCACTGAGTGTGGTGTGACATTCATACCACTAAGTTCTTCAAGATTCTGAGTGTTTCCATCTGCTAACAAAAAGTCCATGAATTTAAGGAACATGTTAACTGCACTGTTGTAAATTCCTTTATAAGTCAGTTTGTTTGAAAATATGTGAATGTAATGTTGTCAGTGTTTCCTTTCTGTATTGAATTTTGGTGATGGATTTTATTCTCCAAAAGGGAGCGTGTCAACAATTAGATGTGAGATCTGAGTATAACTGCTCAGAAGCAGTTCTCTCAGGAAGTTTTCTGATGCATGTGAGAACTGCAAATCTTCTGGGTCTGGAAGGAGTTGAGCAACTCTGAAGCTGGAGCTAACCACAGTTGGATGAAAATTGCTAAATTGTGTTTTCTTTATTTTCAGCAAAATGTCAAGTATTGCTGTTTTGCTTTTGCCTTTACAAAGATCAACTTGATTTTAAAAAGCATCAAATCAGCTTGTACTGACAGCTATTTTTTTGTTTAAATCCTCAGATATGTTGTTTTGCGCTTACAACAGAGCCATGAAAAGTTTTAGTGAAAAAGATCCTCAATTACAAAACTAGGAACCACACTGAATTTTTTTCTATTTTCATTCTATATCTTCTTAAAGGAGAGTAATTAGAAGATTTAGTTTTGAGAGGGCTATCTTTTTATTTTCTCTGTGTGGGTGCCTATGACTGTGTGTAAATAAAGCACATAATCTAGTGGAGACTTGCTAATGTTGTGATTGTGCTTCAAAAAATGTGAAACAGTAAAGCAAGCTGAAAATTTTGACTCATCCTTAAATAGGCTCAAACACTCTGCATAACTAGTGGTAGATTTTGAAATTCCAGTATTTCTTATGCCCCAGAACCCCCTGGGATTAAACTTTTTCTAATCCCAGAAAAGAGAAAATTGGCATTTTAATACACAGGGTGATTCCATTCTGAGTGAAGAAGAGCCAACATCTCTTGCACAACCTTTTTATCATTCCTGACTTCTGAAAGGTAACAGGAAAACAGTGATTCTCACCATGAAGACTTCAGCTTTCCTTTAAAGCTTTGTTATTTTCACACCAGCTTTTCTGTTCCCCCCATTATTAGCCAAGTAAGCCAATGTATGTGACAGAAATTTTTACTTCATAAAAGGAATATGTATTTACAGATCTGTTTTCAATTCTCTAGTTTCATTTCCTTCAGTGAACATAAAAGGGTTAGTTACACTCCCCACCACTGGGCTAATTTATCACACTGATTTCCAAAGGCTTTTTATGTGGTCTGTTAGGAAGGAAATGTGATTCCAGAGCATGCTTCACCAGAAACATGTGAAGTTCCTGCTTTCACTTAATATACCATTTCAGTATTTAGGCTCTGAGATTTCATCCCAAAGACAACTCTGTCCTTGAGCATATTTGCCCCCTTCTGCCTGGATTTAAAAAAAAATAAAATCTAGACGTTGCATACATTGAAAACAGAAAGCCAGAAATCATCCATCCCAATATTTTTTTGGCTATTTCAGAATCCTTTTTCATTTTTTCCTAAGAAATAGGTAGTTTCAAAAGGAGAAACAAATTATTTCTGTCCACATTTCCACAGGGTCTTTGCTTTGCAGGCAAGTACAGTGTAGAAGTCCTTCACAAAGCTACAAGTGAGGCCATGGAATCATTATAAGATTTTTGGACCACTTTAAGGTTTTTTTAAGAATTGCTGTCTAAAGACATAGTCTAAACTCTAAGAAATAGTCTAAAAAGTATTTGAACCAAGATCTAGTTATGTGTGCTGAATTTTTTCTGAAGTTATTGTACCAATCCCTTGAAAAACAATGTAAGCATCCTACTTTCCTAGAGGACACATGAAAATCAACTGAGAAAGTTTCTTTAGAGTCAGTTATGGAACTTTAGAAATATTTAAATTAATGAAAATTTCATTAATTTTGCCTCTCAGAAAATATGTTTGTAGAAAACTACAAAAGTATTGGGTGTATTTAGACAAACTTACAGAAATTTGAAAATAAGGAAAATAAAAACTTGGAAATGTATTTTCACTAATGTAATATAAATTTTAAGTTTATATGTAGTAAAGAAATCTCAAAGAGTACACAAATAATCGTTTGTGCAAATCATCGCAATAGGAAACAATGATATATGAAAAACAGAGACTAAATTATTTTTTATTTACTATCTTCTTTTTGTAGTTCACCTGTAGGTAGCAATGTCTGTCTGACCAGCCTGTCAATCCTCAGAGATGGATATTATCATCTCATTATAGATGGCAGGAATAAAAACTGTAAGTGACTTTTCAGGGGCCAGCATACTTGCTAATATATGAAGCAAACATAATGGCTCGTACATTTCAGGTTTGCTCTTAATTTATTGAACCACATTACCACCAGTCTCTCAGTGTGTATTGCCTCAAGTACTTTATTTTTGGAATGGATTGTATTTTCTAAATGGAACCCAAATTTAGTTCTACTAGTACATTAAATACCTGTAACAGTAGAACGTAGAAGGAGCTGTCAGATGAATGATTTTCAGGACAATCTAAATAAAGACCCTCTTCATGAAAATGTCTCTTTTAGATTGCCACCCTCATTTTCATTGACAAAGAGCATTAGCACACACCATTAGCCACTTTGCTGACATGGTTTGGCTTAGTTTGTTAAAATTATTTGTGATAGATAAAATTTGAGGAAAGAGACCAGTGTTATCATCTTTGGCACAAATTTTACTCCTGGTAATGTAATTTTGTCTAATTTTACCTTTAGTTTTGCATCTAGTAATTCATTGCACATGAATTACTACCTAATGCAGTGAGTGCAGTTGCAAGTAACTGAATGCATATGCTTTGAGGAACTCTGTGACTGAATTCAGAGGAAGGTCTGTGTGGAGCAGTGTTATGTAACATCTAGGGTGGAGGTTCATCTGAATGTTACATCTTGCATTTTTGCTGAGTGTTGAGAGAACAATTGTGCCTTGTGCCTAGTTTATTGATATTAAATTATCTTTACAGAAACCTAGTTATACAGTTTTGTACATATAGTTATAGATAATTACAACTGAATAAAATTTAATATATAAATATTTGAAAATATTTGTTTTGTCGTAGTCAGCACAGACACCACCTTAAAAAACTCTAACAAGCTGTTGTAGCTGTGAAAGACTTGTAAGGAGAAACATGACTGTGAGGTAAAAGGTGGGTATGTGGAGAGAGAGGCTATGGTTTTACACAGAGAGGTCTTGGAGAAACTGGCTTGGCTGGGTTCAGGAGTATCACTATGTTACATTACACTCAAGTCTTCCAAGGGGGCCTGCATCAAGGACCACCATCCTGGTGTTTATGGTGGAGACATTGTGCCCATTATGAGAGCTGCAAAAGCAGAAGCATGTTCAAGTCCTTTCCATTCCCAGTGTCCTCACTGGAATGGGATGTTGAACATCACCCTACAAATGTCTGCATTCATTAAAGTATATGAATTATTGTAATTATTAAATACATTAAATGACACTGCCACACCTTATGAGTATTCCTGTACTTCCCTATGTCACTGAGTTTTATACAGATTTATGTTTAATCTGCTTAACATAAAATGCTTCAAAACCCACCTGCCTGGCAAAGTTTTCCTGTCTCACTTCAGAATTTCTTACAAATTTCCTCAGGAGATTGATTTTACCTCTCACCAGGCTTTTCATTACTTACTTGTCAGCCCGTCTCCTCTGCTAACTTTGGCAAGGAGCCAAAATGCTTCTGCAAACTCTGAACATGCACATTCTGGAGGTGGAAATCCAATTAGGTCAGTGCTCCCCATAAGGTCTGACCTGTAAGTACCTCCAGGCTTGTGGAGCTCACCTCTCTGTGTTGGCCCTGCTCAGCAGGCAGAGCCGGTGCTGCCTGGGATCATATGTGCAGGGAGGACAAGGCTGGAGTTTTCTCCTAACTCTGAGTGGTGGAGGGATAATGACAGAACTGGTAGCTGCCAGGCTGCCACTGGGAACAAAAAAGTGCAAAAGAAGACAAAGTCAGAAAGTACTAAAGTAAAAAAAAAATCCAAAAAACTGAAGAAGCACTTGTTAGAGCCATGCACTCTCCTCTTGACGCACCCTGCAGCTCTGCAGCTGGCAGCTGTATGTGTTTGCTCTGCACTGGACTTGCCATGCAGCCCAGACAGCTCTGCCAAACACTTTGGACGATTTTGCACTGAGAAAACATGATCCTGCAGAGCAAGCAGTTATTGCCATAGAAAAGTGCTGGAAAAGAAGAGACAGTAATCTGCAGCCCTCACACAAAGCAGGAGACCTCAGAAGGACATATATTCTCTGCTAAGCAATAGGAAAATATAAGCTAAAATAAAAAAAACCAAACCAAAACAAAACAAACAAAACCCCAAACAAACAAACAAAAAAACCCAGCAAACCAAACCAAACAAAAAAACAGACGAAAAACCCCACCAAAACAACAAAACCAACTGAGAAATTTATTGCTCTTAAAAACATGTGAAAGTCCATCCTTCTACAGTTCCTATAATATTTTACTCTTAAGAAATGCTCCACAGATAGCAGGAATGGGTCACAGAGCAGGTCATATTCAAATTCTTCTGTTAAGTGCTGCAAACGTCTTATGTAATTTCTGGCATTAATCCATTGCAGAGAATTTCAATGAAGGAAAGCAACTTCTTGTTTTCCAAGTGCAAGGAGAACCAACGGTTTTGCTACATCTCATGACTTACACTATCTTTTGCTGACTATGGGTAGAGCTACTTTATGGCAAAGTTCAATAAATATACCAACACATGGAAGTCAGGTGTTCCAATGGCTTAGTTTTGAAATATATATACATATGTATGTGTGTATATATATATATGTATGTATATATTTCCTTGGCATTACATTGGTACGTATTGACATGCAATTTATGGTTTCATTAGTGGAATAAACAAGTAAATACTATTAACTAAATAATATATAAAATATAAAATGACATTTAATTATGCTGTATGTATTTAGTTGTGTTGTATAGGCCATTACTCTCCCAAGCGTTGTTCGTGTCTCAAAAATGCAGAGAGATCCCTGTTTGGAGACAGCCATTGGAATTGCCTCAATATTAATTTAATTTGCTTTCTGTTTTCTGTAAATTTTCCTTCTTTTATTTATTTTGTTTGTTTACAACATAATTGGTATTTCTGTCTGAATCGATTTAGAAAGTACTGATAGAATTTTTTTGTGGCAAAGATCTTTTCTGTTAAAAAAAAAAGTTGTAACACACAAATGCAAATTCTAGAAAGCTTTCTAAAAAAGCCTCAAGACAAGAGTTTCTAGGAGAAGACTGACCATGGTGGAATTGAGTGCACCCTCAGCAAGTTTGCTGGTGTGACACCAAGCTGGAGTGTGTTGCACTTGACACGCTGGAGAGAAGTGATGCCATCCAGAGGGACCTTGACATGCTTGAGACGTGGGCCCGTGCAAACCTCATGGAATTCAACAAAGCAAAGTGCAAGGTCCTACGCTTGGGTCATGGCAATCCCAAACACACCCGCAGGTTGGGCAGAGAANCCTACTGGATTCCCAGAGGACAAGAGCTGCACCACTGGACCTTCAGGTGAAGACCAGACCCTTTTCTACAGGGTCACCACTTCAACAGGACCACTTCATCTGGACTGCTACCACCACCCTGACTAACAGGGTATCAGGCTGTATCCTGACTCTGTCAGTGTTCTTGTACTATTGCATTTATTTTAATTTTCCTATTAAATTATAATTCTGGCTTGCCATCTCCCACTGTTTGTTTTCAAACTAGTACAGGGGCCTACTGGAAAGCTGGAGAGGGACTCTACCAGAAACTGTAGTGATAGGACAAGGAGTAACGGGTATAAACTGAAAGAGGGGAAATTTAGGTTACATATTAGGAAGAAATTTTTCACTGTGAGGATGGAGAGGCACTGGAACAGGTTGCCTGGGGTGGTTGTGGATGCCCCAACCCTGGTGCTGTTCAAGGCCAGGTTGGATAAGTCCTTGAGCAATCTGATCTAATGAGAGGTGTCCCTGTCCATGGCAGCTGGGGTCGGGACTAGATGATCTTTAAGATGTATTCCAAACCCTTAACATTGTATGATTCTGTGTTCAAATCCATATTTAGTATGAGTCTGTTTTTTATTTTACTCTGAGTAGCATTCTCTGTGAAAAGAGATCTCAAGTACTCTTTTGAGGTACATTTTATTCTCTCCTTGCACAGACTGGGGGCTTATTATCTCAAGCCAGGAACTGAGTGATTTCAATTACAGGGCCAAGTTATACCTCCACCTGCTCTTCTTCACCTTCTTGTCAGATATGGAAGGACATCTACTCTTTGTCCTCATTTTTGCCCACATTTCCCTTTTCTTGAAGAGCATCCCTAACCAAAACAGTTTTATCTTCCTGCTTTGTAAGACTTGTCTTCTGCTGTCCCTGAATCTGTTGAAAGCCAGTAAGCATCCGTAGGATTTTTCATTACAATCAAGGGAAGTAGGAAGTATAAACTTCTGACAGTTCCCATGAATATCACTTAGCAAAGCCTGCTATACAAGTCCTCTAGTTCTGAGACAGTTGTCTGACAAAATTTCTTTTTTTACACTTTTTGTACTTACACATCTGTTATTCTAGATTTAAAAAGCATAACAAAGGCATTGTAAGCTATTCGCTGGGATCAGTTTTAACTAACTGGTGGTTGAAGATGGTGAGACCTTGTTTGGTTCCTTACAGCCTTGCATGTCTGTAGCTCTCTAACTGGCTGCAGCATCCCCACAAGGTTTTCCAAATAGTCAGAGAGTGCTGGAGTACACAAACACCCTATTCCCATCACTCTTGCCCTAAAACACTCAAGCAGAAGATATGACAAATAATTATGCCAGTTATCTACAACCCTTCAGTTCCATCTAAGACAGTTTTTTGAAGGTTTCTTGCATTTATGGCTTCTGAAGTTGCAGAATTCTTGTTACAACCTTTTATGGCACTGCAGTGAAATGCTCCTAAAGAAATAGTTTATCCAATTTGTCAGTCAGAGTAACAAGAATCAAAGAGGCAACAGTAGTCATAAGAGAGATTATGACACTGAAAGAATTCCTTAAACGGGAAAAATACTGTTACAACAATAACTTCTAGCTTAACTCTTTGAGATTTTCTATAATGCCATGTAACAGTTCATTAATAAACACAAAGTTAGCTTCTCTCTTTTTACTCTTCCAGTCAGTAAATGCCTTTTTTCAATTCCCTGCTTCTTTTATCTCTGTGTAGTAGTAAATAATACACATAAATAGAAATTACTGCTTTAACAAAAAATAAACAATAACAATGTGCTTCTGGAATAGCTCTTTTTTGAGCTGTGCACAGTGATGCTAGTTTGTATGGTCTTTGAATGTAGTTTTTTCAATTCTAGCTGACTTCTCTTTTGAGTTTTCAACTTGCTTTCAGATATAAGTAGAGAATTAACTGTTCTGAGACTGTTGGGGAATCTCTTGAACTAGGAGCAGAGGTTACAAAGGCTTTTCCATCCACATTTTCTTCTCTGAGAAAGAAATAAACACAGTAGTAGGCTTAGATTGCAAGGTGGGATCTAAAATGTAGGCTTGGTTATAAATGTTGATCATGGAAAGGAAGTATGAGAGAAAATGTTTGAAAAATTTTATTAAGCATATGTAAAAACTCATGACATCTGATACTTCTAGGAGCTGAAAAATATATAAGAATAACCTTACTGTGTTTGGTCTTCCTGTTTGTTCTTTTTTAGTGTAAGGTTCATCAGTGGACAAATAGTCTGTTTTTCACTGGTATGTGATCTGGCTGCTTTCAGCTACCAGAGTGGTCCTCCTCATGGTGCAAAGCACAAGAAGAACCTCATGCAAAGAGGACCTCAAAGGATGCTGTCTCCAGTTTCTGTTGCCTGTGCAGGAAAGAAAAATGAAAAAAAAGGCAGAGGGGAAAAAAACCACAGTCTAGGAATTGGGGCAGAGATGGGGCACAGTGGAGTGCCAGTCTGCTTTGTCTGCTCTTGTTTGTTCTTAACCTCCGGCCACCATTTGTGGTTGCTGAAATTTGCTGACTCTCGCAGAGCTCTGTAACAAGTGGCTGCAGCCAGAGCTGCAGGGGGAATTGCAAGCTGCTTCTGCATGCTGGCTCTCCCATGTTTGCCCTCCACCTCTCCCAAGTTCATGCCTTTGGTGTTTAACTCAGTATTTCTCTCTTTCTCAGCTAAGCTGAAACACAAAAATAGGGCTTTCTTCATATTTCCGGGATGACTGCACTGGAAGGAAGTGACAGAATCTTATTCTAGTTTAATCTGCACATTTGGCAAGTAACCATCTGTATTTTCAGTGCATTTTCAAGCTTAACACCTCTCTTTTAAGGTTGAATCTGTGCCCTTAAAACAAACAACAACTGACCAAAAAAAGCCACAAAAACCCAACCAAAAAAAAACCAGAATAAAAACCCCCCCAAACCTTTTCCACCA
Organism: Ifrita kowaldi; assembly: GCA_013398055.1. Lineage (NCBI taxonomy): Eukaryota > Metazoa > Chordata > Aves > Passeriformes > Cinclosomatidae > Ifrita > Ifrita kowaldi. The sequence goes on along the minus strand of VZRS01003580.1, from coordinate 131,089 downwards.
CTTACAGTGCTGAAAGAGGTAAAAATGGCAGTTGTGTGGGAGTAGTTACAAGTATGCTGAGAGCTATGCAAAATATTTATAGTGAACCCAGAGTATCCAAGCAAATCTGCTTTTTAAAGATGTGCCAAAGTGTGTGAACCTGTCAGGTAAGGCTTAGCCAAGTTTAGAATAAATCTGAGCTGAGTGCAGTTTGCCAGAAAGAAATTTATGGCTTTGGCTTTGAGTAGAAGTTGCAAGATTCAGCATGGTGTTGGCATAGGTGGCTCTGCATAAAGAGAAGCTTGGCAGTTTAGACTGAAGTTTCAAATGTTACTTTAGTATTAGGAAAACTTGTTCAAAATGCTGAAAGCAGAGTATTTTTTTCATTATTACAGAATATACCTGTAACCTGTTTATCTGTGGAAGTACAACTTTACCAAAAAATGAAAGCACTCAAAATAAGTATACTTCAGGGCAGACCTATAAACGCATTTTCAGTTTAATGATAGATATATGAATTATTACTTTTCTTCATTCCATTTTTTAAGATAGCTTCAGTACTTGTGTGTGTGTGTGGTGGCAGTTGGCTGGTTCAACAAGTGTTGCCTGACAAAGTGGTATGAGGTTTGCAGTCCTGAATTACGTTTAGTTATCCTTGGTCACATCTGTTATCGGTTTTTTTGCCTTTGATGTGAATTTTTAGGTCTTCATCTGTAACTGACACAAATCTTGTCCTACAGAGCAAAATGGGGTGTAAACGCCTCAGGAAGCAAAGCGTAGACAAGAAGTAAATGTTCCCAATAGAAACCGTGATAAGATAAATTGCACGATTGATAAGAATTACAATGGTTTCATCAGAACTGGTGCTTAACGGCAAATAAACAGTCAAACACTTGATACACAGCAGGTCCAAAGTCGACTTACTAAGTGTAATCACCAGCTGATGGGGTTGCACTGCTACAGACAGGGTTTTACAACAGTCACTTTGAATGCTAAGAAAAAGAATCACATTTAAACAGAGGGTCTGATTTATATTTCAAAGGGAATTATTTCTGAAGAGCCATGAGTGGAAGAGGTTAAGTGATGGCTTAAGATGTATCATATAACTAAGATGATATTTCTGTCATGACAACAATAATAAAAGATCTTCAAGCTACCCTCAAAATAAAACATGAAAGTTGAAGAAAATAATGGCAAAATAAAATGTACATTAAAGATTGCATACGAAAATGCCATGCCTGCAATTTATCATAATTATCTCTGAAAACAAGGAAGGAAGGGAAGCAGGAAAGGAAGGAAAGCTTTCCTTGCAGAAAGAAATAGAGAACTGTGTGTTTGCTGCTTGGCTGACGTTATTAATACTACTGCATGTATGAATATTCGGTTCCATAACTAATCCAAAAATTATTAGGAAAGATGATACTATAAAATTTATGTCATGCATTGTATAATGGCACTGATTATGATTTCTTGAATATGATTCGTTTAATTTTGTGAGTAATTTTTTGCTGTGCAGAGACTAGCTTTTGAACTTAGTGAAACATGCAATTTATTTTTATTAATCAGACTGGTAATTTTCCCAAAAGAAGTAGGCACTTGGCATGTAAATCAGGGTTAATCCACTGCAGTCTTTGACCAGCCAGTGATGGAAAACAACATGAGAACTTCCTGTAAATTAATGAAAACCCTAGGGAATTTCACAAGAAATCAGCCAAGGGATTGAGTAGCACACCGGCAGAAGCGGCAGCAGTACCCCTGACTATTGACAGCCACCCAGGAAGAACAGTGTGACCAGTAAATTAACAAGAAAAGGACTTACGAGGACTGGTTGCCAAGAGTAAATTAGCACAGTCCATACAGTGAATGAGATTAAATCTCACCCTGATAAAACTAAAAATCTGAAGTAAGACTAATCAAAGTGTAAACCATCATACAGAAATTACAGTGATGCCAAACAGTGTCAAAAGCTGATCTGAGTACAGACATCACTTTTGTTGTCAAAGATACATTTGTACTTTATTGGGGTGTTTTTACAAATTGGCATGAATAAAGGTGTAACTGTAAAAATAATAGTGGTTTTTTAGCCACTGGGTTGTAAGGATCAGAATTTCTGGTAACTGAAGTCTTTTTGTGGTCTGACCAAGAGGTCAGCTTTCTTCAGAAGCCTTGATTATGCTCTAAATATTCTCCTTTGGAAAAACAACATTTAGTGATATAGTCATGTGATCATAGTTAACAAACAAAATTTTCTAAATTAAATTAGGAACTCGAAGACTGTCTCTGTAGACTGCCTGCAGTTTTTGCTAGTGCTGATACATACCCAGAAGCAGGTTGAGGAACTGCTAAAATGGAGTGATGAAATTACTTTTCTTTCACAAAATTCCTCTTAAGATATTTTAGTTTTATATATAGAGAAATAACATCCCTCTAAAACTGATAATGGTATCAGAATGCACTTATTGAAAAACAGGTTCTACAATTTCAGGGTAGTGTATCTCAGACATGGTTAAAAATACTCGTGGGAGAAATATGATGTATATTAACTTAAAAATAAGTCTAATGCCTTGGTGTGTTTTTGTTTATCAGAACAATAATAAAATCGTGATACAGGAGGCATATTGTTTTTCTCTATATATATAAAAAGGAGATGATGAAAAGAATTGTTGATTGGCTGCAGTCTGTTTTATCCTTTCTCATTGCAGTAACAGAATTAGCTCCGTTTTTAAATTTAGACATACTGTAGTGTCAGCACAGTAAGTTGGAAGACGCAGAGTTAGAGGACAAAGAGACAGACTCTGAGTGTTCAGTGTGTAGTGAAGGTTTTCTGTGGATCAGTCCTCCAGTTCTGCATGGGATCTCATGAAGTGCAAAACATGTTAATGTTTTCTGTCCTTTTGCTGACAGCTGTGGGAGTCTGTCCTTAATTTACTGGCTTCCTGCAGCTGCCCCTCAGAATAAATAAATCAATCTGTTGCATAGGAGAATCCCCCTCGCACACACACATGCATGAACAAACCCTCTCACCAATTATGTTTTGTATGTATATACCAGAAAAAACCTCTCTTCTTCTTCTATAGAGAAATTTCCACAGTCTCTTTGGGCAGGTTGTTCCAGTGCTTAATTACCCCCACATTAAATATGTTTTCCTCATATCCAGTTGGAACGTTCCCCATTTCACCTTAGGACCACTCTCTCATTCTGTCATGTCCCACTGCCTTTTCCATAACTGCCTCTTGGAAGGTGAACTACCTGGCATAACCTAGAGCAACACTGAGGCTGCTCCCACCTCATTGAACAAAAATATGCCATCTAACTTTTCCATGTGAGCCTTCTTTCAGACACTTGTACCTGTGTTTATATGGATATTGTTTTCCGTGTACATAACAGTACAAAAGAGCTGACCAGCCAGACCAGGTCGCTGAGATGAAATAGTAAAAGCTCAATTGTCTTCCATCAGCAAATATCAGTAAAATAACCAGCAGCCTTTGCAGATAATCTCTTGCAGGCTCTTTTCAAAGAGGCACCATTTGAGAAGAGCTGTAAGTTGCATGTTTGTGCTCCCTCCTTTGGGACAACCTGTCTGCTTGAAGTAGTTCTCACCTTTTTTTATGAGAAATACATTACCATCACTTTTTTCTCTCATCTTTTACTGTCACATTTTGCTAACACTGCTATCATAATGTAACCATAAGTGAAATGGGGTTAAATGTTTTGTAAGTAGTTCTGTGGACCCAGTGCACAGAATTTATGTAGTATTACCATTAAATCCTTCAGAATCCTAGTTCTTTAGCTTAGTCATTCAGTCTGCTTCCATGGAGCCCTGGTCAAGCTGTCAGATTATCAGTCAGTCATTGCACTCTGGGACCCAAGAGATTCTCATGGCACCCCAGCACATGCTTATGAGTTGAGGAGCACGGCTCTGAATTTTATATGCAACAGCAGAAGTTATTGGCACTAGACTGAGATTCTGGGGTTTGAGTTTTTGGGTTTAGGTTAGGTTTTTTTGATGCAAGCTTCTAAGAATAAAAGATGATGTTTCCCACAATTTTAACTGAGATGTCATTGCCTGTGTTACTAATATCCACACCCTGACCAAATTCTTTTCAATCCTTTTCGGGGGTATAGGTTTCCAGCAGCCCCATCAGCAGAAATTGACTATTCTCTGCATTTCCTACTTAGTCCAACCATCAAGGACAAGGTCTGTGTGTCTCTGAAAAAGTATAGTAGTTCCAACTCGGCTAGAGTTCTTTCTATGATAAACAAAGAGGAACATACATTACAGTGCCAACAGCCTTATTTTCACAGCAGTTTATGACTATTTTTACAGTGTTAAAGGTTGAAGTGAAAAGGAACATAAGAGAGTCAAAAGCATGAAGAAGGTTGGTTCAGTTCTGAGACTGGTGCTTTTGAAAAAACTCACTGAGACTGTGAAAGCCATGGTTGCACTGACACAACCTGAATATCTGCATGCTGCCCATGGTCTTTCAGAGTAAAGAACCTGGTAGCTGCTGGCGTGGAAAGAAACAAAAATCAGTATGATTTACTGCATGACATCTTCATGTGTACGGTCTTTGGAACTCAGTGCTATTTGGGCAGTACCATTTGACTTGTTTTGGCTTCCTGACCACCTTCCTGGTGGTTTCTAATAGGGACACAGGATTGTCAGAGTAAAACCACAAAACCGTTTTGATGCTTCAAACAAAACCACTGTGACAGTACAAAGAAACTCACATCTACAGACCATTGTCTTCTTGAGATTCTAGATTTGGAGAGGGATATAGGTGAAAGAAAGCTCCATCCTTTGCCCAGCCAAGCAAGGAATTCTCTGTCCAGCAAGAATTCCTGTGTACATGTATTGTCTACTCAGGAGTGTTGTATTTCATTAGGTATAAGCTTCTGTTTGTAAGGCATTACTGTAACAATTTACAAGATGGAAGAAATAAACCACAATTTTTGGTTCTGCTATCTGTCTCAGCCTTTGACTTCTCCTGTCCTTAGGCATTAAAATAACCTCCCTGAGTCCATGTGATTATTATGGGAGCATCCAGAGGAGTTGTCTCATCATCCATCTGCAGAGAGTTACAGCAGGACACAAGGCCAAGTTAAGGAGATAATTGTGACACTTTATTCCATGTTTATTTGTTTTAGAAAAGTGAGTGTCCACACTTGAGGCTGCACAGGAGAGTGACTTCTCATGGACCTTGTATGCCAATGCCTCGTGTCCCTGCAATTTCGAAAGACAGGGCTGTGCAGCATTTTCAGCTAATGGGTTTTCTTGAAAAGTACAAAACCATTTGAAATGTGTGTGCAAATTTTGTGGCTAGGCCCTCAGAGACTGAACTGCCAGAGGCTACTCTGAATTTTGTATTGTCACTATAATCTGTTCTTCTTGGGGTTTTTATCCTTTTCATATCCATTAAACAATTTAAATTAAAATAAATCAATTTGCTGGCCCCATTGTGTTTGACCTATACCAGAGTCCTTGAATTTGTTTATAGAATGAAAGGATATTTTGGTTCCTTTTTCATGTCTCAGACATGTGTTTGCGTCTATTTTTTGGAATGTATTTACTTATATGTATCACGAAGAAATTTCCTCTCAGGAACTGTTCTGAGTTGTCATGACAAATAAACAATAACCTGGAAAAGTGGGAAAATGTTTTCTCAAAATAGTTGTTTTCAACACTTCTGCTTGGTAGTCTGCTGTTAAAAAACCTCACACGCAGAGCTGTATGATTTTATAGCAGCTGTATGAGGGTATTTCCAGTGTTCAACCAGCTGAGATTGAAATCCTGTTGAATCCTATTAGCTTCTATTATGTATCACTTGGGACCAGATGGTTTTGTCATATCATTTTGGCAATAGAAATTATCAATCTATGTATCATAAAGTGCTGTTGGTTATTTGCAGTCTCCTCTTCTTTCAAGTATTTTCAAAATTCCTTTCATTAGGAATTCACAAATATAATCAGATGAAATTCCTTACTATTTGTAATCCCAGTTAGTACTTCCATGCCGGTGGATACCTTTGAAATGAATTGTTCTGTGTTGTACAATTGGCCTCGGGTGTCTAGAGAGCAATGTGAATTACAAAAAAAAAAAAAAAAAAAGTACATGTAATTGTATTGCAGCAATTGCCAAGAATTCAGAAGTCTTCTTTCTGTACTACTTCGGTAACCCCTTCTTTAGTTATTATTGAACAGGTTGGTTTATCAGTTGGAGTTGATTATTTTCCCTTAGTATTAGTGCAACTTATAAATTAATGTAAGTCAGATTTCGTATGGAGAAGTTCAATTACTGGATTTCTTTACAAACAAAAGACATGGTTATAATACTTTTCTTGGCTCAGTCTAAAGGTCAAAATGAGCAAGTTTTGAAGAAGAACTGCAGAAGCATGCAGCAGATCCTTTGTTGTAATCAGAAATGAAAACCAGTGCTGAATTAGTGGATATCACAGAGTATCTAATTTATAGTTACGGTATCTGTGAGAGCAGCAGTGCAGTTTGCATGAGGTAGGATTGCAAAAAGCCAGCAGGTCAGTAAGTGAATGAAGATTTGTGGCTAAGGAACAGCAGCCAAATATTATTATAAAGGAGACCTTTGACCTCATTTTCACTGTTATGACTACTGTGAAACTCAAGTCAGCCTTGTTGGTTTTGGGGTCATGGCTTTCCTTTGCAACTCTGTAGGTTCAACCAAATAATAATTTTCAAATACTTTTGTGTGTGTGTTTGTTTTTTAGCTGGAAAACTCAAGATATGAACTTACTTATAACTTTTAGATCTCTGAGGGACAGTGATGTCATCCATTATTTTCCACAGAAAGCTCTGATCCAAGCTCCCTGCATTTCACAGGCTGATATTCTCTTTCAATCTCTATTTAAGGGTCTTTATGTCTTTGTGGTATATTTTATCCTGCACAACCAACTTTGCTGTCCTGTGAAAGCAAGTTACACTGTAGACATGAATGGGCATACAACTCCCGGATCTGCGTTTTTCACACATGGCAGTGGTCTGCCAGCTGTGGGAGGAGAGATCAGCAAGTCCACACAGAACCTCATCAGTGCTATGGAAGAGGTAAGAGTGCTCTATAGTCTCTGTAGTCATTAACTTATATATTGAAATGTACCTGGAGATTTCAGTGTTAGTTCTGAAGTGTAATACACAGGAATGAGATGCTAAATACAATAGGTTGTCTGTGGGGAGGGGGAGCTTTTTTTTTCATTTATTTTAATGACAAAAATCTTTGTCTTTATCCATGGTATTCTTGGAACTCACTGTGCCCTGATAACATCCCACCTAGAGAATTTCCCCTTTCATACTTGAGTCTTCAGTTTATTATAGAGGTTGGTTAAAGTGGCAAAAGTAGGTAATGAGAAATCAAAATATCAGGTTAATTCTTTCAGCTTGCTATAGGTCTTAGATGAGTTTTAAGTAATTAATTTCTCAAAGTTATGATGTTCAAAACTTCTGGAAATTGCAATAAAGTTAGAATAAAATTGGAATGGAATGGAACAGAATGGAGAAGGGAAAGGAAGGGAATGGAAAAGGGAAAGGAATGGAAAAGGAAGAAGGGAGAAGGGAAGGGAAGGTGTAGTGTGTTTACCCTGACTGGATGCCAGGCACCCACTAAAGCGTCTCTCTCACTCCCCTCTGCAACTGGACAGATATAAATGAAAAATATAACAAAAGGTTCATGAGTTAAGGACTGGGAGACATCATTCACTAAACATCGTCATGGGCAAAACAGGCTCAAATTAGAGATATTGATTTAATTTATTTCTAGCAAAATCAGAGCAGGATAATGAGAAATAAAGTAAGACCTTAAAATCCCCTTCCCCCTCACCAACCCTCCCTCTTTCCCAGGTTTAACTCTTCCCCCAGCAGCACAGGGAGACAAAAAATGGGGGTTATGTTCAGTTCACCACCCATAGCTTCTCCAGCTCTTCAGGGAGAGGAGTCCTTCCCCTACTTGAGCACAGGCTCCCTCCCCCAGAAGATGGGTCTCCATGAACTTCCCCAGGGGGAGCCCATCCCACAGGCAACAGCCCTCCCCAGACTACTGTAGAATGGGTCTCTCTTCCAAGGGGTGCAGTCCTTCATGGACAGGCTGTTCCTGTGTGGTCTCTTCTCTCTACACACCTCTCATGGGGTAACAGCCTCCTCTCAAGCATCCCCCTTCTCTGGCATGGGGCTCCTCCATGGGCTGTGGGTGGATCTCTGCACCCCCATGGACCTCCAAGGGCTGCAGGGGCACAGCTACTTCACCATGGACTGCACGATGGGCTGCAGAGGAATCCCAGCTCCAGCACCTGGAGCACTTCTCCCCCTCCTTCTCCACTGACCTTGGTGTCTGAAGAGTTGTTCCTCTCACACATTCTCACCCTGCTCTTCTCTGGCCACAGTTGCACCTGTGCAATAACTGTTTTTTTCTTCTTCTTATATATGTTATCGCAGAGGCATTTCCACCATTTCTAATTGGCCCAGATTTGGCAGTGGATGCGGGTGATTGCTCTAGTAGGCACGGAGAAAGCTTTCAGCAGCTTCTCAGAGAAGCCACCCCAGTAGGCCCCCCTGCAACCCCCCCACTACCAAAACTTAGCCATGGAAACCCAATACAGAAGGGAAAGGAAGGCAAGAAAAAGGGAAGGGGAGATAGATACATACATAGATAGATAGCTAGCTATAGATATGTGTGTATGTATGTATGCATGTATGTGTGTGTGTATATATATATGTATATATATAAAAAAAATTTATTAAAAAGGTAAAAAAGGCTTCCTGGGTCATTATAGAAGTGACAGAGTAGCTGGTTCCAAGATCTCTTGGTCTTTAGTTCAGCTCTGATCATAGCTCCCAGTTTCTGTACAATAGTTTTGATGATTACAGTATTTCTGCATCTTTTTAAACTCTGCAGGTGCCTGCAGACTGGGAGAGGGCATCCTTGCAGCCTGCTAGTCAAACTAGTGCTGTCTTTAAGCAGAGTCCACAAAATGGTAATGTCTTCCACCCTTCTGGAGCATTCAGTACCAGCTCATTGGTTGCTGATGAGGAATCACAAGAGTTTGATGACCTAATATTTGCTTTAAAGACTGGTGAGTGACTGTTCCCCTTTCCCCTCAAAGTTTGCTGTATTGCTATGGTGTTATTCACCCTAATGGTGCCACAATTCCATGAGATGCAGTTAATGAGGTCTCTTAATATAATCTGATTTCCAGTGAAAATCTTAAAGATCAGTCAACATGGGAATGTCTGATAAGACAACCAAAGAGGCAAAGGATGATAAGATGTGCAGACACGAGGTGAAGTACAGGTGGACTTGCTTGGTAGCAGGAGGTCACCTAAATGATCTTTAGGGATGCTGCTAAGTATCTTGAGCCCTGCAAGAGACAACAGCAAGGTATTCACGAGAGTGGCAGGTTGAGTGATCTGGCACACATAATTTCAGAAGTTTGTTCCCTTCAGTGATATTAAGAAAAGTCAAACTGGATGGAAGACTGGGAATGTTGATAATAAAGAGGTATTTTTGTTCAGAAAGTTTATGATGCTGTATATGCTAAGCCAATTTACATTGCAGAAAACACCTCTAATTATGGAGCCCTCAACATGTGAAGGACATGGACTGATTCCAGAGGAGGCCATGAAGGTGCTCAGAGGGCCAGAGCACCTCTGCTTTGTGGAAAAGCTGAGAGAGTTGGGGTTGTCAGCCTGGAGAAGGGAAGGTGCTGGGAGAGCTGTGAGTCCCTTCCAATGCCTAAAGGGGCTACAAGAGAGCAGGAGAGGGACTTTTGACAAGGGCATAGTGTGACAGGACAAGGGGGAATGGCTTTGAACCGGAAGAGGGCAGGTTTAGATTAGGTATTAGGAAGAAATTCTTCCCTGTGAGGGTAGGGAGTCCGTGGCACAGGTTATGCAGAGAAGCTGTGGCTGCCCCATGTGGAAGTGTTCAAGCCCTGGTGGTTTACTGGGGCTCTGAGCAACCTGATCTAGTGGAAGGTGTTCCTGCCCATGGCAGGGGGTTGGAAATAGATGGTCTTTAAGCTCCCTTCCAACCCTAACCATTCTATGTTCTGTGGAAATCTGTTTTGTATTTAATAATTTTTCTAGACATTTTGCCAACTAGTTCTGCTTTGTTAGCAGTTTTTGGGGTTTTTTGCAAGACTTTCAAAGCTAGGAGCAGAAGTTACAGTTGCAAACCTTTATTTTAGGTATGTATTTTACTATTTAACTTTTCGAACACTGTGAAGGAAATTAGATAATTCATAGATAGTTAATAAGACATGAAACCATCTACATCTAACACTCTCACTATTACACAGTTTACTGCTTAAGTAAATCAGTTGGCATCAGTCAACTGTAGAGGACTGAGTCTTAAGTCATGAAGAACAATCTAGATTGAGATATAGCTGAAATATAATGCAATTCAACACCTATTCAGCCCTTAAGTACTTTTCCCTAAGTCTTCAAGCTCCATCCCTATTTAATTTGTTTTCAGTTCTTTTAGTAGGTCTAAAATAAACTTTTGATTTTATTGCCTAAATTCTCTTATTGTCTTCTTTATTAATATTTTATTATAATTTGTTTTTATGAGCCTTTTATATTAATGTAATTTGAAGCAGTGACCTCAGGCCATTGTTGGAGAAAAATATTTTGTTTGCATTACTGATTCAAGTAGTGCCTGACAATTTTGCACCAATGCTTATTCCAGTACCCACACTGTGTCCCCAGCAAAGTTACAAGAGTAAAAAACCCCATGTTTTCTAAACCAAACCAGTTGTCCTATCTGGTTTCAGCCCCACATTTGAACAAGATGAACTAAAGAGGTGGCATGAAAGGTTGGAGCCTCTTTGACCAGCAAAGTAAATATTTATCAGCTAATTTCTCAGACACAACCTCTAGCTCAACACATACTTTAATTAAAAAAAAAAAAAAAA
>VZRS01003580.1:38439-119783 GCA_013398055.1 Ifrita kowaldi | reverse complement strand
AACACATACTTTAATAAAAAAAAAAAAAAAAGGCAAGCTTTTTTGTAACTAAAAATCTATTTTATTATTTTAATCCTGGCCTGTTCTCCAGTTCAGTTCAGTGCATGGCCAAGGAGCGGGAGGCAGGGAACCACATGGAAGTAATAAAAAGAGAGATGAGGTTATGGAAAGTGGGATATTTTTTCTCTGTTAGGCAATATGGACCTATGCTGCTAAAGTATTCACTGAGCTGTGGTCTAACAGGAGTTTTATGATGCTAGCTAAGCTATCAGGCACTGAAATGAACTCATCTCCTAGTCTTTCAGCACCACATTTCTTCGTATTGTGCATCGTTGCTTGTGCTCACATGAAACCACAGGAAATCAGGTTAGATTTCTCCTTTTCTTCTCCTTCTTTCTCTCCCCTCTCCCTCTCACTCTACATCAGTTAGTCTGATGCCCTTCAAGCACCAGTCCTGGCTCCAAGGCAGAAGTGGTCATTGGCAATTGGAAGACAAGGACCTCTTCTCTAAATAGGCTAAAGTGTATGGGCAGCTAAGATGCCTTTTTGCTGAGCTGCTCTTGGCTGTCATTTGCTGTGTGAGGTACTCTTCAAACCCTTTTAGAATAGACTTTTTTCAGTAGGCTGGGAATTCCTCATTCTGGAAGAGCAGGGAGAAGGTGCTTCTCCCCCCAGATTAGCTAGTTTAATCACTCCTGAACTGGGGGGTGTTGCTTTTCGAGGAAGATTAGAAATACCTGATCTGCTATTGTTTGAATTTCACCTTTGATAAACTGAAACAGAACCTTTCATTATCTGTGCTCCCTAAAACTGTCAATCTATAACCAAACTTAGCTATAATGTTGCTAAAATATTAGCTCTCACTCTGAGGGCTGACTGAGGATCTGCAGTGACTAGCAGAGGAATGTGTAAAAATGGTTTTATGTCCCTTTGTGCTTCATCTGTTCTTTCTGCTCATGTAGTTCTGAGCTCTCTGAGGGTGATTTTAACTTATGCTCACAGGGCATAATTCTGTAGCCACAAGGTTTAACCTGGCAGCCAGGATCAATGGGAATCAGGGTGTAATCACAGCAAAGCTAACATTTCACTCCTGCCTCTGCAGCTAGCCACTCTCAGCTGTAGAAATGAAGACAGGTTAAAAAAATTCAACCAATCGTCCACAGAAAAGCTTTGTTTTTAACTTGTCAGTGTTTAGTAATTTGCAGTGTGCAGTGCAACCCCATAAATAGTTGTGCTGGGACACTCACCCTTGTTGCTAAAGGAATGTGTCGTAAAACTGTGCACTTAGCCCTTGGTTCCACAGTCATTAATTCTGGGCCTAATTACAGATTAACCTGTAATACAGGCTGGGTCAGATGGAGGTGTGCAACTGCAGTTCTAGCAAATCAGGTGGACAGCAGTGTACTGTTTCTTAGCCACCTGTTATGCTAGCTTTGTGCAAGCCTCACATGGTGATAGGGTATTTCTGTTTTGTGTGAGAAATCCAGTGGGCTTCTTATATCATATTGTATTTGAATGTGTTATCAATTAATTCCTTCTTTTCATCAAATATGCGCATGTCCATACAGGAATACATAGTTAACATTCACTCTGCTCACTGCATCACTTCATTTCTTTTATTTTGGAAATCTTTTGGAAGTCAGGCCTGCTCCAAGATGACTTATGTGAAGGAAACAATAGAAAAATTAGGAAAAATAATTTAGGGACGTGTCCTGCTCATTGGTATATGCTAAAAACTTTTAAAAAAAGTGTTTATGAATTTGTGTTTATTTATTTTATTGTATTTCATTTATGGCTCTTAAAATGATTCAAAGCTTCTATTGAGAAAGTTATTTATGAATTAGTTTTTGTTGATTTCACTAATTAACTTTAAAAGTCTGCAATTTTGGACTAGATTTCATTTTCCCTCTGATTTCTTGTGCAAGGTTTATATTGATAGGCAATTTAATAAGACCTTTGCCTTCCAGATTACGACAGAGTCATGTGTTATTGTCATTGAGGATAAAGCCCAATTTACCAGAATTCCCTGAGGACTTCTACTCTGATTAGGGCTAGGAAGTTAAAAAAAGAGCCAGCAAGAATAAAAGTAGATGCAATCTGTCCCAAAGCAGCAAGCTGCTCATCAGCATTGTTCTAGAGCATGAATACCATAAATACATGGTGGCTTTACTGATTTCTGAGCTTCCATCTATGTCTTACAAATACTCCTGTCCTCTCCCTTTCTGTAATGCACAAAACCAGAACAATTTATTCTTTTGGAGGAGATGTGAAATCAAAACACAGCAAAGCCTTTGAGGGGACCCAAACTCCTCCAGGGGTGATGGGTGACCCACCATGGTAGTCTCCAGACACATATTGAGCAGAATACTGCTACATTCATACTTTAGTGTATTCTTACTCTTAATAGAGAAAATTGTGATAAATATTATATAAATATTCCAGTATTTCTCTAATACTATGCAAATATTATAATAATTCTCTGACATGGAAAATACCTGGAAAAATCTACTGAGTAAGTTAAAAATCCCACACAAATACAGCTATTAAAATAGCAATGCTATATAAAACGATTCATGATTTTCAATCTACTACAGCTAGGGTTCCAAAGTCAGCATTTTGTAAACCTTGGTGACTGCTGTAGGTGCCTGGTTTAAAAATAAAGCATCTCATGTGGCCATCCTGAACCGGAGGAAACCATTGAAATTTCAGTTCTGAAGGGTGTTCAGTGCAGCATCCTAGAGACTATTACAGGGCAGATAGATTGTAGGTGGAAAATCCCTGCCTTATCAGCCTGCGTAATTTCTGTTTTGAAGGGCTGACTTCACAGAAAAAAAAAATTGAAGGAAAGGTAGCTATTTTGCATATTCATTCAGTTTCTTATCTGTGGTTGTCACACATATGCTACCTGATGGCTGTTGAACGTGACTGCCTAATACCCAGGAAGCATTTTTAGTTGAATCTGAACTTTATTTACAGAAGTCTGGATGTCTGTTGGTGTTATTTCTGTGAAATCAAAACCCTGAAAGAATAATTAAATTTGGTTTGTGTAGATTAGTCGTATATATCCCACACATATAATAAAATCATGATTGATTAAGCAAGATATAAGTGCTTGAGAGATAAAAAGTTTCCCCAACGATATGAGTACAGTAATTACAAAACAAACTCTGTCTCCCTTAAAATGTTTTAGTGGAAGTCTGAGCTGTCTCTGAGCAAGCAGATGATAACAGCTGGTGTTCCGGGGCACGTAGGGATGCACTGGTGTAGCCCTTCACCAGCAGATGTCAGTGGAGGGACCTCTGTGGGTTTGAAGCATGAGCTGCGACTTTCCAGTTTCTAGTTCGTCCTTGCATACAAAAAGAAAAGGAAGAAAGGCTTCATTTTCCTGTCTATTTTTCTTAAAGTAGTTCCTTCACAAATTGGGGGAAAGTAATACTCCCTGCTACATACCTACCACCTAACCGTAGCATCTCCAGATGAGTACATGCTTTTTGGGATCTGATTGAGTTTAAATTCCACTCTAATCTGAGAACACAATGGACCAGTGAACTCTGTGAAACTCCATTGTGTAAACAGTCATACCCTTTCCAGCCTGATGACTGTTTGGTAAGCTGGTATCCTGGTTACATTTCAGTTCTTATTCCTAAAAAGGATCAGCTCTAACGTAGTTTGTCTTTGCGCCATCAGCAGAACAAGGCCCTTGTAAATCTAAAGTACCCTGTTTCAGTCTCTGGCTTACCAAGTTTCTGATAAGAACCTCTGTAACAAAAAACATCTCTGACTTTGCATAGAGCATGGACAAAGCTTACACGTAGATGACATTTAAGAATATACATAGTGTAGTACATTTAGACCAGCACCCGATCTTTTTATAGTGACCAGCAAAAGATTCTTTAAGAAACCCCATGCTAAATAGTTGCCACTTCACCAGTATAGCCACTGGTAAGACAAATGACTTTCTAACCCCAACAATCGGTGCTCACCTTGAAATCTGAGCCCAGGGTGATCGTATTTATGGTTTCAAATGGTTTTAAATAATGGGTTTTTTGCAGTTTTTGAAATTTGTATGCTTTTCAGGTTGACTAAATGTCTTGAATGAATTCCACTGTTATTGATGCTACATAAGAAGTATTGTGTTCTTTCTTCATTCAAAGTATTTTATTTACTTCATGGTTTTTGCTTGTTCTTCCGTCCCCATGTGGTAAATACAACAGTCTGATTCATCTTCTCTATTACAGTCACACTTCCTTTCTAAAACAATCAAATATCAAACAATCAAAATAACTTGTTTAAACAATTGCTGTTTTTCCCAGGACCTTGAAGCACCTTTTGGATATTAGGATCTGGCTCAATTAAAAGGTTGAATGTGCATACAAATTTAAATCAACTTCAATACATTTATAAACAATATTTTAATGATTCGGATCCTAATCTTGACTTTGTTATTGTATCTCTGTGTGTTGATGGATTTTTACTCCTGTCATACTCTGGCAGTAGTTGTTGGTTTCTCAAGAGTTTAGGCCATGCAGCCCTAAGGGCTCATCAGTGTCAGTGAACACGTGTTCCCTCCATGAACCAAACACCAAAACCAGGTGTAAGAAGGATCATGGTGCAGCATATCCACTTTTCCCCTGGGTCATAGGACATGGACCCAAGTTTGTCCACTACCAGGACTTCATCCAGACCTCTGCAGGAAAACTTGGCTAGTCCTACAGGACCTCCTGCACAGGTTCTCTGGACCAAACTCCATATTCAAGATTGCAGCCTGACTTCCCACAGCAAAGCAGCATCTCACTGCTTTTCTGCTTGAGGGGAGGTGGGAGGAAGGGTGCTAAGAGAAAACTTTGTAAAAGTAGAACAACAGAGAGCATAGAAAAAGATGAACAAAGTTGAAAAAATGAAATTACTTTTCTTTTGTTGCATAAACCAAAAACTGGAATGTCAGCTGAGGTAGAAATAAGAGATGTACCGTACACCTGATAGAAACTCTAGAAAGTGTTTTTCAGTATGAAATGCAAATCACTGCCTCTCCCAGCATACCCTGTTCAGGTCTGTTTTGAGCCAGATGTCATTCCTTTGTAACTGCCTTGAACTGCATGAACTACAGATCTGCTTCTGCCCAAAACAAATAACTTCCCTCATCATTTGTAAGTTACATCGCTGCAAGATCATGCCTGAAAGTAACTTATTTTGAAATCCTCATGCCTCATTATAGTGATATGCAGTTCTCAACAAATTTAAAGCCTAGACACCCTAAGCCCTCAAAACCCATGTATTGTGCAGAATTTGTTCTACAGCTCAAGGAGAGGAGCTGAAAAAGCACTGAAGTTTACAGTTCCAATAGATATTTTGTGAAGAAATGGTCTGACAAAAAATATGCATTTCATAAGAACTAATGCAGGATTTTGCATCTTCACACTAATCAACTCAAACCTCCCCCACAAAAAAAGCCCAAATGAAACCCCCATCAAATAAATAGGAAGCAGAAAGCTAGCAGGAGTCCTATGACAAAAGGATGAAGAAGGTAGCCTCTCTTCTAGACATGTTTTGGAAGTTCCCTTGCACCGAAGTCTAGTATTGTCTTCCAGTAGAAGGAAAACATAATGCACCGGTTTGCGCCAAATGTGGGTTTAAAGAATATTTGCTCAGCATCTTTTCTCATGTTGAAATTAAAGTCCTATTAAGACAGCTGGAATTATGGTTTAACATGGAAATTGTATCATTAAAAATCAGTTCCTTATGAGGAAGTCCTTGGAAATACCAGACTCTTAACAGCCAGACCATGAACCCAGTCTAAGCCAGGCCTTGATTTATGCTTTTCTGATTTCAAGGCAACCTCTAAATAGCTACTGTACCACTTACTGGCCCAAATAAAGTGAATGACAGTAGAATGATGAAAAAGTGTATCTGGTACAAAACTGTGTCAGATAATGTTATAATCTGTGGATTCAGAATGATAGACTAGTAAGAGGTAACTTCCACATAGTTGTGAGGTGGGGAAACATTTCAATAATCAGAATAAAGCAGAGTGGGATAGAATATCCCCATTTCTGTGCCAAGATTCCATTCTCACTGATTCTTATTTTTGTGTTTTTCCTCTGTTTCAGGTGCAGGTCTCAGTGTCAGTGATAACGAGTCTTGTCATGGCAGCCAGGATGGTGGCAGCATGGCTAACTCCCAGATTGTAGAGCTTAGAAGGATACCCATAGCTGACACACACCTCTGACTCCACAGCTTGCTTGAGTTTTTGTTGTTGTTTCTTTGTTTTTTTATTCAAGCCTCAGTATTTTTATATTTGTACTTCCTTTTGCGCTAAAACACTATTTGAAACTCTAGTAGAATGCTGTTAGCTTTACTGAGGGTTTAACAAGGTATGTTTGCTTGAGGTTTTGTATATCAGAAAAAAACCTGTAAATTTGTTACAGTGGGTGAGCATCAATAAATACCATGGCGATTGGCCTAGATTTGTGTCTCGTAAGTAGATGATACATTTCACAAACTGTAGCTTTTTTAAATTAACCTGTACATTAACACTGACTAATAAAGCAATAGAGTCTGTTTGATACAAACCAGTCTGTTATTTCTCCTTACTGCTTATGAAGATGAAAGGTGATGCAGACACCCTGTTGGACAGGAAAGTGTTCTAGTGGCACAGTTTTTCTGTTTCCTAAGCTGTACTCTTCTCACTGTTTTTTGAGTACCCAAGTCTGTGAACAAATTCAAATAAAGACACAAGCCTTGAGTCAAAGAACTTGAAATTTAAATTGTGTCATGATAAATATGCGATGATCCGAAACACAAAGAGGGAAGGGGAGATAAAGGACAAGAGTGAAACCGCTGCCAGCTGTGTGCTTTTAACTTCTTTACCTTGCTGGTTTCATATTAAGCTCTCTTACTCTTTTCACAGTCAAAAATAGGGGGAATTCGAAAGAGTTGAATCTTCTGTTGATCTCCATGTAGATATTCCTGTTCTGATTGAAGGGTTCAAGTATTGCATTAAAAAGTTAGATCAGTAATCTGGGGCCATAAATGAACAAGAAAAGTTCCTCCCATGGAAGAAAAAAAATAACAACAGAGGAAGTATTTCAGAACTGAGTGGGGAGGCAGGCTGATCTTGTAGGAATCATTAACTCTGCTTGTGCACATACAGTCTGGAAGAAAAACACATTAAAGCTGGAGAGCAAGGGAATTTTCCTCTGAACACTTCTCAGTGTAGTATAGATGTACAGTAAATGAGAATGCAAGTCTTTTATACCTTCCTCAGGAACTTGCCTAAAGGCTTCACACTGGGTAAGGTCTGAGCAACAATTTCCCTGTTCAAAAGAAAACTTTTCTTATGGAAATCCTTCCATGAATTTTTCTAGAATGATATGCAATTTTGCTGTATCTAGTTAACTGTTGAGCTTAAAAAAGCCAAAAACAACACAACAAATAAATCCCACTTCTGTGTCACAGTTCTGTAACAGCTAGTAGGACATCACAGCTTATAGTCACCACCTTTGTTCAAGGCAGACACCAACTTTAAGGTCTAATGCTGCAAAAGGCTTCACAGACACAGGAAAAAATTCCTAGTCAGGAAAGCCCTTAAACAAGTGCTTTTTAAGTATACATTTGAATTGGGAAATAAGAGTATATCTGTATATTGTATATGATCTGCTGTATTGAGTCTTAAATTTCTGATTGACAGGAATTTTGTTGGCTCTTTATCCCGGTCATGGTACAGAGGGAGCAAAGCCAAGTCTTTCTGGTAAATGTCAAAAGTTAATGTGGGGTTGAAGATGGGAGTGGGGGATAGTAAATGAGTCTTTCTTCACTGTGGGCAGTACACAGGGCAGTCAGGAAGGCCCTGAGCAGAAGGGGCAGCTGTTAAAATTGGATGCAGTGCATCAGAATGCATATGCAGATGCATATACATGTATGAAGTGGGCAACTTTATGCAAAAGTGAGCCATCTAAGCAGATTTCATAATTCACTTTTTTGCCCATAGCACACCTGGTGAAAAGGGACTTTCTGAGCACTTGAGTGAAGTGCAAGTATCATTGAAATAAGTCAGTCTGGAGTTAAAATTAGTTTTGGATATTTTGAAATATGGTACTTTTTTTATTTTCCTCACAGGAAACCTGGCTCATTCTTCCTGAACAAACTGAGATGAAGTAAACCTTGTTAGTGCTGATCCTTCTCATCTGCGCACTAAAGGCTTTATGTGAAGCCTGGCCCCACAGAACTATTGCAACACTTGCTTGGTTGTGAGCAAGTCAGGGCTGTAACAGATGTTTCATTACTCGCAGTACATGCTACTACATGCCGTGAGAAAGCTTATAAAAGAGGATGTTTGTTTGATTTGACTCATCACCATAAATGTTAATACTTTATGTCACTTCAACTTGTTGCACAACTGGCCTGGTTAGAGATTTGCTGTAAATGCATCAGCGTTTTCAGAGGAGACCAGTAGGATGACATCTGCTGCCAGCATTTTCTGAATTTCAAATCTCTAGGTGGTAATCACACGGTTTAAGGTCATGAGATGAATTTTGTTACTGTTCTAAAACCAATCCTTTTTTAGCAGAAAATGTTCTGTCTGTAGGAGATTCAGTGGTTTAATAAAACAAGTCTCTCTCAGCCTGTTTTTGCTGTTCCTTGGACAGGCAAAGATGGAGACAGGAGGAGGGCAGCTATGTGCTCTGACTCAGGTGTGCCCAGCAGCCACACCTGGGCAGGACCAGTATCTTTACACTTGGAGTATGTTAACCCAACCAGACTGAGTGCCTCCTGTGGCTCCTTGATCTCAGGAATTATTTAAAATTTGATTGAGAGTATAAACATTTCTTTGTTTCTATGAGGTGAAATAATCCTCAGCTAGATATCTTTCAAGCCAAGCATTATCACACAGCCTGCCATGCTGACTGGCTCATACAAGGCTTTTCTTTGCTCCTCTGTAGGGAAAAACATTTGCTGCATTTTCTGTTTTCGCTATAAAAGAAGATAATTTCTCCCCAAGAAACCATTTTATGTGTTTTGAAGGGTAGAAGGAGCTGTAGTTAATATTTACTGTATTTAATATTAATACATAATGTAATATTAAATAATAGTATTAAGTACAATATTTGAGAATGTATATGTAATATATTTCAATTATTATTTAATAATGTAATAACATGTTATGGTCTATGCAATACTGTAATGTTATAATTGTTTATCATTTATTATATTTCTTATGCATTATGTTTTAATTTAATATTATATAGTAATACTTAATATATAACGTTTTACAGTTCACTACATGAAGGAGGTCCCTTTTCCAGACAAATTTTACTTAAAACTACTTACATATATATGTAGATCAGATGGATGAATAGACATGTTTCAGGAGTTTGTCACTGCTCACATGCCAATATAATTCACCTCTTTTGAAGGATGTCTGAAGGTATTTCACATTCAAATGCATAAGTGATGAAAAATGCTAGGTTCAACAGACATCTCTTAAGGTCATGTTTTAGAGAAAGCCACTGGTTTCACCTTTTGCTGTATAGCAAAACCAAAACTCCATGTCAGTGACTTGAACAGAACTATTCAGATTACTAATTTTTTTAGAACCTATCTTATGGCTCCAATATATTCATATTCTGTCTCTAACATGCAAATGCTTAGCTCTCCAATATTCTACATCCAAACTCATCATCCTGCTGAGGACTTCACAGTAAGAGCTTTGATCTTCAAAGGATTAGATTATATTGAGAGCTTTACAGCAATAAAGTGTCTATGTGCTCAACATAAAATTATGTTAAATTGACTGATCATGTCAGGATCATGGTTAGACTAGGAAATTGCTTTAGTTCAGGCATATCCTGCTGTCAGATGCATTTCACTATAACTTGGTTTATGTTCTGGCCCTTGGGCTACTATTGTAGATTCTGTTTCACCAGCACTATTGTAAACCACTAGGAAATCAGAATGTATTTCAAATTTGCTGGCAGGAGAATTTGCTCCGGTGTTACTTCTACTGATAGTAACGTGTGAAAGTAGCACATGCAAGTTTGGACTTATCTGTTCAATATGTTATTCTGTTAATTTTCGCAGAAAAACACTCCAGAAGAATTTCCACTTCTAATTTCATGATTCAAAATTATCTTCTCTGCAATAAATACATTGGAATAATTACAGTGTAACACTCTGGTACACAATAAATAAATGGAAATATTTGCAGTGTAATACTCAAACATTGTTGAACTGAATACCTGGGACTAATAATATGCTGAAACTGAGAAGACAGTTTGTGTAAACTAGCCTAAGTGGTAGGCCAAAAACCCTAAGAATGATTTTGCTTGGTTGGTTTTAACCAAGTGAAAGTTGTGTTCATGATACTGACAGCATTTTTACAAAAAGACAAGATTTGGAGGAAAATATATATTCTTATGTCTCATAACAATGCCTGGGGCAAAAACAGAAGGGTTTTTACTGGAGCTGTTTTTCCCCAGCTCGGCAGGTAGGCTTTGAAGACAGTGTGGCAATGCCTGTGCTATGGCACCATTGATCTGCGCACACAGTGACTTTATCCAGCGAAACTCTAACTTCCAAAAACTGTCCTCTTCAGGGTGCCTTTACTCTTTGTAAACAAGTACATGCCACCATGTGCAGACAGACAGAAAATAATTATGGGATACAAGAATATAGATATCTATAAATATAGATAGATAGATAGATATGAATGTGGATACAGGTATCGATATAGGTAGATAGATCAATACTGATAGAATCTACAGATGTAGATGTAGTTATAGATGTAGATGCAGATGCAGATGTAGATGTAGATATAGATAGATGTATAGTAAGAATAAATTCTGTTTCAGTCTGGGAGCTAAAACACTGTGGTTATGAAACAGGTTTCCCTAGAAACTTCTTGGTTTCTGCTTTGCAATTCCTGAACCAAAGTTAAGGCTGCGATTTCCTAGTTTCCTAAGTGGAAAGAGTCAGGCATGGGATATAGAGTCGTTAAAAGAGGAGCAAGGAAAAAGGATGTCCAAAATCTCCCTTTGCTCTTAGCCTCACATAGCCCACAAGCAATGTGATTGGTGTGCTGCACAACCTACAGCCTGTTTGTGCCTTGGATCGGTCTGTTCCCCGTGGTAGGGAAGCAGAGAAACAAAGATTTACCATCTGGCAAGGACCAGATGGATGAATGGATTCCTGCTTGATGTGCATACAGGACCGTAATTCTTTTTGGTTTGAGAGAACAGCATGTCCTGGAGATTGGGACAGTGTTAGAGGAAAAGAATGGCCAAACACTGACCTCACTCCAAATCCTTGATGAATCCTGACAAAGGGAGATAGTAAGTTGTCTCTCTTGAGTGTGTGCAGGAAGATGACACCACTAGCTCCCCTCCTCTGCTGTGGCACACAAGTAGCATCTGTACTGGCTACTCAAACAGGACTTGGTCTCTACTGTTTCGGACTCAAAATAAGCCCTGTTTGAGTGTTCTCCATGTCACAGATACTGTTTGCTCCTTTTAGCAGAAATCTAAAAATACCCCACCAACTAACTTTCCTTTGCTAAAGAAGTGACCTTCCTCCCTGAGCTCCTGCATGCCCAGCACCTCAGTCACCCACATTACTTCCCAAAGAGACTCTTTATTCACTTACTTTTTCCAGACCATTGTAAGGACATATGAGAATTAAGAATCTTCTGGTTTTCTGTCTTGTAAGAAGTAACAGGTTTCCTTCTAATTTTTTATTGTTCTGCAATTACCATGTTTTGTACCTGCTGCTGGTCCTGAGGAGTCATGTCCTACACCAGAAAATTACACTTGAGAGCATCCTCATAGTTGAACATGTGCCTATTTTGGCTATTCAAGTGGCAAAAGACCCAGTTCCCTGGTTGATGTGTCTCCACACACATGGATCCTGTGTCCAACAGTTGTCTGTTGTACATTTAATATATCCATTTTAACTGGGACTTCCTGCAAGTTTTGTAACATGCATGCTCACTTGTGGAGCAGTAATGACTGGAGCTGAGGAACGTAAGCAAAGAGAATAAACTTCTGAGTGCTTCTTTGTCTTCCTTTTATTTTGTTTTTAATCACCCACTCTCTTCCTACTGTTCCCACAACATAATGCTCTGCTCATGCAGCAGTGTGTGATGACCCAGAGTACCCAGGGCAAATGCTGTGGTCCTTCTCTGGGGATCATTCT
The DNA here is from genome assembly GCA_013398055.1 of Ifrita kowaldi. Taxonomy (NCBI): domain Eukaryota; kingdom Metazoa; phylum Chordata; class Aves; order Passeriformes; family Cinclosomatidae; genus Ifrita; species Ifrita kowaldi. Next base: position 107,597 of record VZRS01003580.1, on the reverse strand, counting down.
TTCATCTTGAGAGCCAGACTTAATAAGAATGATTTTACTTTGCAGGGCTAAGGGGCTTTTTAGAGTTAAGAATATATCTATTCCTTAAATTCAGTGCTGGCAGAAGACCACTGCTGCACATTAGAAGACCTCTAATAGTGGTCAGTAACTGACTAAGGATTAGGATTAGAATACCTCAAATCCTGGTTTTTAGTGTACTAAGGATTAGGATAAGGTCTGACCTATGGCAGTGGCATGAACCACTGCTGTGTCACCAGCAAGGAAACAGCCTGCCTACCTTAAAAATCATGCTCTGCTGCAGAGTGCAGAGCCAGAACGAGCCAGGCAAATGCCAGGCAGTTACTAACAAGCCTTTTGACTTGTAATGGAATGGCCCATAACAAACACTGGGTGATTAATATTAAAGATAGTCCTTGGAGCATGTAAAAGAATCCCACGTAGCCTCAGGAGACGGACAGCTAAATCCTTGGAGCTTGTATACACAGTTACGCCATCCAACCCCAGGGATACAGACCTTGTTTTTGAAAGCAGCATGCTCTAGAGGAGAAAGTAAATGGAAAAACTTGCTTTTCTAACCCAGAAAAAGAGACCTGAATGTTCATGAAAACAATATTTTATTGCAAAGGAAACAGAAGTTAAGGTTTTCTCCTCATAAAATTGAGGCTAGCATGATTTAAAAATGTCATAGCTTTCTGAAACTGTGTGAATTAGCAAAGAAAGAAAATGTCCATTTTTATATATATTTATACCCTCAGAAATACTGGTAGAATTAATATTTTTTTGCAGAAGTACTAGATGACAAAAAGTAGTGTTTTACACATCATATGAAGTAAATTAACAGCTAGATCATAAGACTCATAAGTGGTAAGGATTCATTAGCTCTAATTTAACTGCTTTTTATTTTAATCTGATCTCTAAAAGGAAAATTCTTGTGTTGAAATGAATTAAAGCCCCTTTTTTCCTTTTTGTCTTATACAAGTTTTATATTTTTCTTTTGTTTTATGACTTTTATATTAGCGGTGGCAATACATGTTTTGCTCAAAATTAAGTTCATTATGTCTAGTTTTCCTGGGGGAGAGGGAAATAAAGGCATTATTACTTCCTTGTACTGGACAGAGACAACTTCTCATTTTGAGCAGCTCAGTATTTTATGTTTTAAATAAATAAATAAGCCTCTCAAGAAATAATGCTTCTTGGATTTTGGAGGGGTGATTTGAAATTGGGATATTTGCATGTGTTATTTTCTATAGGAAGAATACAGAAAGCAGGAAAGGATGAGGGATATTTAATCCCATTAAGTGTGAAAAAGGCAAAGAAGCATGCCTTCCTATTAAGATCCATTCTAGGCCAAAACTAGATACATGGAAAACAAATTCATGACAGTGGGAGTCATTGTCTTAGCTTGACTATTAACAGCTGTAAGATTACGCCTGCGGTGACTGTTTTCGTTTGTTCTGGCAGGGTACAGTCAGCAGTGACTGCTCTACTGCTTCTTAAGGTCAGATCCTGATCTAGCAGCTTCCCAGACAATAGCTCTAAACATCAGATTTCACTGATAGGAATTTATACTTTGTACTTACAGGAATGAAACTCTGGTCTTAACTGAGTTATGTTGTGAATATAAGAGTTATTTTTGGCTTGCAGGTGGAAAAACTGTGTCTCTGGATTTCCCATAGTAACCTGGAACACAGCATTCCTCAATGCAGAGTGAAACTGAGGAGAGCAAACTACCTTGCTGGTGTCTGAGGATCTTTCCAGGTCTCAGCTTTAGCCCATGACAAGGCCAGCTGGAGCCCTCAGTGAATTGCACAGCATGAAACGCCTGTGCCCACAGCAGCACAACCCGCAGCCCAAGACCAACAACAACATCTGTCTTGTCTTCCTTGTAAGCACCTTGAAGAGTATGTGGGTGTGAAGCTACCTTCACAATCTTTGATTATGTGTCAAGTCATGGTGGTTTTATGTCTGCTGATACAAGGTTCACCCATGTCTGCTTAGTCAATTTGTCTCTGAGGCTGTAAAAATAGCTCTGTTTGACTCTGAAAGGTTGTTTCAGGCTTGTTTTTGTTTCTGAATTGATCTTTAACTAGTTTCCAAGAACACACGAGGGCTGGAGAGAACCTTGCTGCTACTTGTGTTTCAGACTTTGCAGTTTGGGGCAGAAAGTCTATGATCATGTGGTTCCCTGCTTCACTTTGGTTTTCTTTCTTTGGTTTTCCCCAGGACATGCTGCTAGTGTTGTACCCTGCTAGAGCAATTTTTAGTGTTCACCTGCTTTTCATTGCGCTGACAGGACCTTTGGCTATGGAGAAGGTATGTGGGCTCTGTGATACATGCTGGACCATCAGTGTGTGGACAATTGTCCAGAGACACTACTTTTCTTAAGCTTTTGCCTTATTCAGGCAAGATTTCCAGAGTATCAGTGTTGGCAATAAAAATTGTGAAAATTGTCAATAATACAAACACGTGGGTTTGTATTACAATATGTAATTAAATATGTAATGCAAATTACAATTTTAATACCAGCAATACCAAATTAGTTGTTGCTTATAAAGCAATAAAAATGTGAGGGTTTTTCTGTGTGTCAAGGAGTTGGAAAGATACCCCAAAGATACACACAGTTAATGTCTACTTAAATGTCTCTAGCTCTAGTGCCCTGTCTTCACATATGATGAGTATATTCTGTAATGCCTGACAGCTAAAATTCTGTAATGCTCCAGCTGGCCTTGTCATGGGCTAAAGCTGAGACCTGGAAAGATCCTCAGACACCAGCAAGGTAGTTTGCTCTCCTCAGTTTCACTCTGCATTGAGGAATGCTGTGTTCCAGGTTACTATGGGAAATCCAGAGACACAGTTTTTCCACATATGATGAGTATATTCTGTAATGCCTGCAGCTAAAATTAAGAACAATGTTAAAGGAAGAGCAAAGGACATGTCATAGGTAATTTTGAGGGCTTTTTTGTGGTTGTACCTAATTTTGATTCTTTCATATCTAAGTTATTACTGAAGTAAGCACTGAATGCTGCTGCGTGTCATCCTACACAAACACAGTGTCTTTAACATCATCTAAAGATCGAGGTTATATTTGTGCTTGGAGGTAATATAGTAATATTTGCTTAGACTTTGTGATTGAATGAGAAGGAAGAATTTATCTATGCATACACATTTGACTGAAGGGAAATGCTTTTTCTCATGGAAAGCAGACTGAATATTCAATCACTAATTTGCTAAACAAACAACTCAAAAGTAATTGGTCCGTTCCTTCCACAAGCATCTAATGAAATGTAGCCAGAATTAACTGCATGTAAAGGCACTCCATATGACCCTTGGTTGCAGTTTCCATCCGGTTGCAGATTTTTCGCTTTGAGCAGGCATCCACTGGGCGGGGAAGGTTCACAGTGCTACAGGAGTGTGATGGTGATAGGGGGGAGCAAGACACATTTACAGTCCCTCCTGCTAACCTGTTGCAGCTCAGCATGACTCCTCCAGGATTTCAGCAGGGTGCTGCTCTGCTCTCTGGCTCTTCTCTGCTCCAGTGCTCCTCCTTAAGGATTTCATTGAGACCATATGCCTGCTGGACATGATGACCAACTTGTCTTGATCAAAGAAAGCCCATAAAAGCAACCAAATTGATGCTGAATTAGGTCATGCTGGTCTTTCCAGGAATTTGGACTCTGTTACCAATTCTTTGCAGTATCAGTAATGTTAGGGATAAATTTGTGTAAAATGTGTCATGCATGGTAGTAGATCTATGATTAAGTGTTTATATCCATGTTGTTTTGAAATGTGTGAATCAAAATTATTTTAACCTGCTTTTTTGCAGCTAAAATATTAATAATGCCACACAATGAACTTTCACATTGAAGGAAACTATCCAACATCCACTGCCTCCACACTGAAACAAAAGTATTGAAACTTCCTACCTGCCTCAATTAGGCTTTCCAAGACATCTGTCACTCTAGTAATTAAGATATTTCTTGTTTCCCAAACTGTACCAGCAACTGCCAATTAAAATACAACTATTTAATCATGTTAAATTAGAGCTATGATAATATTAGTCATCGCTTAATAACATTTTGCAAGCCACTAAAAAGTAAAGTCTTGCCAAGAAGGCTGTTACCCTTCCACAATATAAATCAATAAATCATAATTGTATACGGATACCTTCACTTCTGTTCTACCACACTGTGATACAGATAAAACATAAAACAAGAGGCCAGACATAGGTTAAGTAATTTAAAACAATTTTTAAGTTGTAACTCAAGGGGCTGTCTAGGCCTATTAATTAGTAAATCATTCATAATCTTGAAAGTATTTAAATGCACTTGATTTCAGTAGAAAAATGACTTCAAGATTGTAAAAGACAATGTTCTCTTCAAGTGTTTCTGTAAATGTTTCAACATAAATTGATGAAAGTAGTAATTAATTTCAACTATTCCACCAATGCTACATGTGCCATAAACTAGGACTAACTAGAAGTCCTATATTTTTATCCATTAATAACTGGTATTTTCATTAATATTCCCAAACTCATCTTTTTGAAGCCGTTGCAGACATGGGCTAGAACTTTCTTCTCTTTTCTTTGCTCTTAATTAGCTGTTTTCTGGCAATGCTTCTTCCCTGCTTTATTCTCATTTTATTAATAGTCAGTGGTGGAAAATCACTAGCTCTGAACTCCTGTAGCTATGGATGTTCACAACAGGACAGGGCACATTCTATGGAATAATGGCCCTGGTCAGATTAGAAAGGATTTAGAAAGGGCTGGGATTTTTAAGGCTTTTTAAAGGAATTTTTATGTGATCCTCAAAACACTTGCTGAACCCTTTGGGTTTCCTCTGCCTCTCCTGAAATGGCTTAGGTGCCACTTCTTTTTTTTTCAGGTGTCCTAAAAAGCTCCCTGGGATAGTTCAGGAGCTTGATATGTGTGTGTTACCCCCAAAAATAAAAACAACTACCAAATCATAGAGTCATGGTTTCATAGAATAATTTAGATGGTCAAAGATCTCTACAATCATTGAATCCAACCTTAACCCAGCACTGACAAGTCCCCAAATGCCACACGTGTTTAAAATCCTTACAGGAACAGTGAGTCCCCCCTGGGCAGCCTGTTCCAGAGCTGGACACTTTCAATAAAGACATTTTTTGTAATATTTAATCTAAATGACCCCTGGCAGAAGTGGACGACTTCCTCAAGTCCTATCGCTTGTTACTCGGAAGCAGAGACCAACTGTCACCTGGTTGCACCCTCTTTTCAGGTAATTGTAGAAAGAAAGAAAGGTCTCCTCTAATCATTTCTCGAGGCTAAACAACCCCAGTTCCCTCAGCTTTTGCTTGTCAGACTTGTGCTGCACACTCTTCTCCAGCTCTGCTGCCCTTCTGGGGACATAATCCAGTCCCTCGATGTCTCTCATGTAATGAGGGGCTAAAACTGAGCCCAGGAATTGAGGTCTGGTCTCACCACTGCTGAGTGCAAAAGGTTTATCATTTTACAGTGCTGAGTACCTTAGTAAGCATTAGAACTAAACCTAGAGTGCAAAGGAATCAGATTATCCATGGCTGCTAAACAGATGAAGTGTCTCCCACACTTGAGAAGTCATTCTTGAGGAAGACCACATCACTAAGAGTGACATTTTGGAGAAATGAACAGGGCAGTCTTAGCCTTGGGCACATGTGAACTAGAATCAAAATTTGTTAACTGCAGCAAAAAGACTGATGCAGTGGCCAAGATGTGTCTGGATTCTGTTTGTGTAAACACCTTGGTTGGTGCCACGTGAAGGCTGGTATTCCAGCCCTGGGAAACTCCTAGTGAAGAATGAAACACTTAAAAGGAGGAAGTGTGTAAAAGAAAAATATAAATACTTTCCAGGAATGGTTACATTGTTTAGACATTCCAAGGAAAGAAAACAAAGCAAATAGAAAACACAGGGAATAATAACAACAATATTTCTGGAAAAAGTTGTTTCAGTGCATTGTTTATTTAGTGCTTCCTTGCTGTTCTAATTATCAACATGATGGGCAGCATTCATATATTAAAAAAAAGACTAAATCTGCACTCATGAAAGAACAAGTATCACAGAATCACAGAATATGCTGGATTGGAATGGACCCACAGGGATCATGGAGTCCAGCTGAGGAGGGAGCCTTCCTTTTCATATTAGCAAGTGTTCAGTCAACTATTTTAATTTTACCAAAATTCCACAACATCTAGAAACAATGCCTATCTATAAACCGTTAGTTAGACTTTACCTGCCTTTGGTGCTGGAGAAGGTGCCTGTGAGCACGGTTTGCATCTGTTTTTCATAGCTGGGCTAGAATTGCAGTCAGCTGATGCAATGAAAAGACAGGTGCCATTGCAACTACAAATTCATCATTGCGTTTCAAACTGCAGAAAACTGATCAGGAGGCCCAACAAATACACACCGGGCAATAAAGCTCTCAGACCACACACACACGGGAGAGGGAAAAAGTGCAGTTTACCTAGGGAGTTCAGATGAACTTGTGCAGACTACCTGTTAGGCAAACACCTCTAAACTCAAGGGGAAAACAGGCACTGTTCTTCATCTCAATCTGGCACAAGTCCAGTAGCCTCCCTGCACCTGCATCTGCTGCCCCAGGTAGCCCAAGTACCCATGTGCCCAGAAAAGTGAATTCATCTTGGGAAATATACCAGGTGAGCCCTGTCCTTGCATGCCTGCGCTGCTGAAAAGCCTCAGTTAATGTCCATGCTGGTCAGTGAAACCTACAGGTGTCAAATAATCCATCAGTGTGGCCACAGGATGCTTTGAAACTTCTTGAGAGCTCTGATCCAGACACCTCACACAGGCAGGGAATAAAGTTTTGGGGGTCTGGGATGTTAAGGCAGCTTAACAAAGAATCAAAATGTGCATCTCTGTGTGTGTGTGTGTGTGTGTGTGCATTGCAAAAATGTTTGATGCTGATCCACATTTATTAAAATTAGAGGATGATTTAAAATGTTCCCATTAAAATTTAAAGTGAGTGAGAATAAGATGTCTCCCTGCCTCTGGAGACCATTAGAAGATACCGTACACAGCTCTATCCTTGTGCATTTTTTTCTGGTTGCATTTGAAATTCAGCAGCATTTTGCTTTGGGAATTTTCAGTAAATAAGACATGTCAGGGAATTTATGTAAGAAGTCAGCTGCTGGAGATATTTGGCCTGAAGAAGTGTTTTTGCAACATAGAAAGCAGTAATATGTGAGTCTGGAGCAAAATACTCACAGGAAAAAAAAAAAAAAGATAAAAAAGCATATGTAGCTTCTTTCCATCATGTTGGGCAGAGCCTGCAGTGAATCATAGTTCTTTTCTTCTTCTAAAGGAATATGTACTTTTCCAGCATCAGATGCAATATAAAAAATCCAGGAAAAAATAAAAAAGAAAGAAAAGGCCCAGCTTCAGATTGTTTGTTTCTTCAGGTACATGGCTTATTTATCTTTCCTTTAGAAGAAAAGTATCAATTGCTATATATATCTGATGACTTCATTAGTTGGACATGGTAGGAAAGAGCTGAAGGTGCCATGAAAGGAATAAAAGTTAATTATTTTAGAGCTAGAAATAGGAATGTTGCTATTGTTTGGAATCTTCAGACGATTTCTGTACTAGGGGAAGTTATCTGAAGAACTTAGCTAGGGTTAATGAACAAATTAAAAGTAAGCCCTAAGAAACTTGTAAATTCAACTAAAGTAAACTGTTGCTTCTTACAATTTAACCTCCTGCTCTAAGTATGATGTAGAAAATTTTTGTATTTAGCCGTGTAGTAAATTTGATCCAAAAGAAGGACAGCAGAGGAATTCAACCTTTGAAGATATCCCTGCTCATTGCAGGGGGGTTGGACAAGATGACTTTTAAACGTCCCTTGCAACACAAACCAACCTAGGATTCTGTGATTCTGCCTTTGTTTGTTTTGATATAGTTGATTCTTGCTTTAAAAAGAGAAAGAAAATTTCAGCTACTTAAAATTTTTCATTTTAGGATTCTTCATGTGGCTTTCCCCCCTGCACTGTCCTATACTTTTTGTTCCATAAACGAGGACACAATGACATTGTTCTTCTTAGCCCTGGATGGTAGGCTGTGGTACAATGCTTATGGTGAGCTCTTACTATAGCAAAACCATTCTTACTCTCTGGTAGCTGAGTAGGAACTGTTCTGTTCTAACTGTAATAGTTTACACTTCTACCCATCTATTCATCTTTAGAACAAATGAATTGAATTTTTTAATAGTGCTTTTTATTTTTTTTACATTTATATGTTTAATCCAGTGTGTCTATGTATACATATGCATACACATACACATATGCATATGCATATGCATATAGAGATACATATATTTACATAACTACACTGCTTCCCAACTTTGACAGATCTGCTGGGCATATAGTGTTCACTCTATGTGTGCGTGGTTTTAAATTATTGTATTACATTTAAAAAATAAATCAAGCACTAGGAATATAATTTTTAGTCTAGATGAAGTCACAGTGTACAGGTGTTTTGACCTTTTTTTTAACATAAAAAAAAGTTTAATAGCTATTAAGAAATCTTCAAGAAGTATTTTTATTACTGCAGGAAGTTAGCTCACAGCCCGGAAATAATCACTCAGTCAAGCACAAGGCCACTAAAAGGCAAATTAATAGGTTGCTCATGAGTCAGTGTCTCTCTTTCTTCTTTTTTTTTTTTTTTTGGCAAATAAGATGTATTACTCTTAGTTGCATTGAATAGCTTAATTTTTAGGGTTAAATGCACATGCATGTTCAATCATGGATCTGTAGTAGTAGATCCTGAGGCAGCAGGACATCACTTACTGTGGCTGAGTAAAGAACTGTGCAAGACTTCAGGGAATGATCTCAGCCAATAATTTCGATAAAGACTTAGTCTTACTTGAAGGTCGTTATAACAGAATTACAGATAAATTCCACGTTACAGCTGGTCAAGTTATTGCTAACATGACATTCTTCAAATGGCTGAAATGGACCTTCATTTTGTTAATATATGCATGAAACGTATTTGTGATACTTAGGCTACTAAACATTATTGTTTTCTCAAACAAAAAGATTTATTATATTTGAAAAAACCTAACAAATACTATGACAGTATTGGTGTGTTTATAAATTAAAAATTATTGATTTTTTATTTGGTAGTTGAACTCCCACAAATAACAAGCCAAAGCCAAGTGTTGATGAAGAATCCCCAGATTAAAATGTTTGCGTCTGGTGTGCACTTATGATAAACACACTTATGGAGATGGATGGAGCAACCTCTTATGAAGGGTCCTCTGCTCACACAGGCTGTTAGACCTAGGAGTACTACAACAATTTTTGTCATATACCAGGGAAGCTAGTTATTATAGAATGAAAATTTACTACCTAACAACTAAACCTCTACTTTTAAAAGAGTCTTACTGAGTATGGTGTGAAGAAAGGCAGTGTTTTGTTTTCTGTCTTCAAACTCTTGCTCAGTTTTGTCAACTTCAATTAGATGTTAGCTGAACTTGTTCAGAAGCAGTTTCAGTTTATACCATAAGCAGATACATAAGCTGTGAAGTATTTGGGGATCCAGTGTCCCAGGACATTCAGTATTTGTACTTTTCAAGGGCTGAGAGACTGCTGTAGCTCTTTGGTGTACTGTGGAAGAGAAGGAACAGCTGAAAACCTTTCCTTAGGAAAAACTTCTGTTTTTCCATGGGAAAAATTGCTGATAGGATTCATGGTAGAGGGTAAAAAAAGAGTTTTAGACATGTATTACAGAGTATCCAAAAAGGAAACACCTTGCACAGGGTGTCAGTGTGAGGTACGTTTTAGAAACAGATACCGTGTGTTAACAGTTTTGAAGATAATATGGGTTTGCAGGTGAAGCAGTTGGCAATTCATCTGTAATTTTTTTTCTTTCAGAACCATTCCATGTGAAATACATCATGTATTCACCACATACTTGTACATTAGCAATGCTTATCACCTTGGAATAAATCCATGAGGGATATTGTGTGAGAGAACATCTCTGGTATCAACATGGACACAACCAAACTGTGACACTTCAGTACAATCTGAAAGGATTTCCCAGAGTGCTCAGTGATCTGTAGGCTCTCAGTAGCATTTGATATGTGGATATCTTTCGGCATCTGTGTCAACACACTCAAAATGTCACACAAGACTGCCTTAAGCATTCTAATATTCCTTGTCAAACCACTGGCTCTGTTTCAAGATCTTTTAAGATCTGGTGGTGGTGCCCTTAGCCAGAACATGAGTCCTTGCACTTTTATTGTGGCTTTTTGTTGCTTTCAGCAAGGAAACATGAGTTTCAGTAAGTTTAGCTTCTGCTTGGTGAGAGCTCATCTTGGCTGAACATGAACTCCTCCTGTTGACCATGTTGTTCTTGGGCTCCACCAGTAGACTGGTGATAGCAAAGTATTTTGGTGGTTTTGGTCTCTCAGTCTTTCCATTTGCCATCCTGATGAAGGAAAATATTTGTCAGCTGCAGCCTTTAAGAGGAAACTGAAATAATCTGATTGAAGAATGCTCTGTCTTTGGGCCAGACACAAAAACATCATAGTTATAGAATCCCAGAATGGTTTGGGTTGGAAGGTGACAGGAGCCAGAGAGCGACGAAAGCTGATAGCTGTGCAGACCTTTAGCCTTGGTGCCGAGAAAGCTGTGGGACAGATAAGCAAGAAGGAGAAGCAGAGACAAAACAAAGCCCAAGGCAAGAACAAGAGGCAAACACAGGATGAACAGCAGGCCATCACCTGAGCCTCCAGCGCAAAAGGATGATTAGCCAGGACACCGCTGTTGCAAGAGGAAGTCTGCAAGAACTTGACAGTGTTGCTATGGGAATGGGGCAGAGGGGTTTGAGCCTATGGATTTGCCCAGGAGTAGTAAACTATAAAACACTGGTAACTTGTACAGTAAACGGGCTTTGCTTGCAACACCCAGCAGAGTCCGTGTCTCTTCAATCCCCGCAGGACGGGACCTTAAAGATCATCCAGTTCTAATCTCTTACCATGGGCAAGGACAGCTTCCTCTGGACCAGGTAGCTCAAACCCCTATCTAACCTGGCCTTGAACGCTTCCACCATGGATGGAGCATCCACAGCTTCTCTGTTCCAGTGCCAAAAACCCTCACAGTCAAGACTTTCATTCTAACATATAATCTAAATCTCTCTTCTTTTAGTTTAAAACTATTGCCTCTTGTCCCATCACTAACTTCCTCTCATTCATTTTTTTATACAAAAATAATTGCCAGTTATTTATTTATTTATATATATAGTATTATTGTTGTTATTATTATTTTTATTTATTTACACTCCCAACCCCCTCCTTTTCCAGAAATCTGTACCCCATTCAGTGGTCTGAGACAGCCTCTTCCTGTCTCCTGTGATCAGGCTTCCACCAAAGGCATCACATCCATGGCCTGATCCCACTGCAGAGAGGATGTCAGTGAGGCATTCACTCTCTGAAGCAGCCCCTTGTCTGTGCTTGTTTCAGGGGAAAGCTGACAGGATAATTCCTGACAGGTTCAGAGTCCTGCCAGCCACTCACTATGGCAGAGTTTCAGCCTGTGCAGGATTAGGTGAATCAGAACTGCAATCTGTGACAACGTTGGACTAAGCTTCATGGTGACATGATGTTTTGCAAAAAGCACAGCTGTCAGCACTGTGGAAATCAGAGAAGGAACAACACAAAGTGGCATCCTCTGAGGCAAAGCTGTGTCTTCTATGTGCAAAATGCAGAAGTGAGTTGACTGGTGTGCTGGTATCTATTGCATTTGGAATTGCCCTTCCCTGGAGCTGCAGAAGGTGATGGTTCGCACAGGCAACTCTTTGAGACTGGGGTACAATTTTACATGCAGATTTAACATCTTTCCTGAGGAACGAGGTGAAGAGATGGGGAAACTCTTCAGAAAATATGCACCTATCCTTTTTTTGTTGTTGTTGCCGTTCTTAAAGCCTGAGAAAATGACTGGTTTTAAGTGCTCTGTGACTTTTGCTGAGGAGTGAATTTTTTGAAACCATTAATGCATTGTCACTTCTCGGTGAGCTCCCAATGGCACAATTGCTCTCTTGCTTCTTTGCATCAGTTGCTCGCACCTAATTGGTTTCCACTGTGATATAGATAACTTATATGGAGCCTTCACACAACTTCAGAACAGATTTCTGTATCTAAATACATATTGGGATGAAAGCTTCTACTCTGCTGTAGGCAGGAGGGAGTTGAGCAGACAGAGGTCTTGTTCACAAATCTTTTGAGGCTTTTTATTTGTGTTTAGAGAAATATTCAGTCCCATCCCTCAGCAGAGAGCAGTGCTGTCACGCACTGTGTTATTGCTGCGTATCACCCTGATGCTTGACTAAAGAAAACAGCCAGTCCTTCCTCCATATTCCTTTTATTGGGTATCAATGGCAAAACAAAACTTGTTTTCCATGTGAGGACAGGATCTTCTTTCCTTCTGCATCTTCCTATTTCCTCTACATTTTTTTCCCCAAACAGTGAGGGAGGGTTAGTTTTCCACAATTTATACCCCAAAATAGCCTTCAGTGATGTGGACAGATACTGCCATCGTGGAGATCAGGACAGATCAAGGCTTGCAGGGTTTAGTCCTTTGTGTGTGTTTTAAATCAGCAGAAAAAGTTGTGGACTCATATATTCTATTTTTCACCCCAAATGGGGTGTTGCCACAGAATCATAAACTGCTATCAGAGTTTGGGATTAATTAATTGATGTTGGATTTTACATCAAGCTAGAGCTCTGATAAACACATGTATGCTTTAATATAGGGATAGGTTTTGCTATTAAATGTCACACTTTAACAGAAATGGCATATGACAATCCAGCTTTCAAATTTTCTTTCCTGTGGCCAATTTTTGAAACAAGCCTCAACTCCCTTTTAACTTTTTAAAAATAAACAAAGATTACAATTTTTCTTCAGCATCACAAAACAGTAGGAGTTAAATTTTATTCTCAGTTTTTAAGGTGTTCTGCTGAAATAACAGTTGAAGTCTTATTGCATTTTTTCCAGCTTACAGAGTAAAATCTGTCACCAGGAGTTTAGAATATGCCTTTTTCTTAGAAACTGCTAAAACTGTCAGAGTGTGTTTGGGTTTGGTGTTTTTGTGTGGCCTTTTTCTTTTCTTTTTTTTTTTGGGTGGGAGGAGAGAGTGAGGTGGGGGCAGATTCTTGGTGGGGTTTATTTGTTGGTTTGGAGGTTTCTTTTGTATTTTTTTAGAGGCCAGGGAAGGAGATAGGAGAAGAAAAGAATGGATTAATCTAGAGCGTCCCATAGAAAATATGCACTGACCAAACTTGTTTAGCCTTTATTTAAACAGTTTCAATAGATGGCAACCCTCCCCTTAATCAACAATAAAGCATTCTTTTAGGTGTCTGCCAACCCCTCATCTTGACCAGTGCATTTTATTTGGAGCTTGTAACAGGAATCTATTTTTCAAAATGCGTGCTGTAAGAGCCTTCTCCCCTCTTGCTTCTGCTGAGCATGGAACAGTCACTGTCTAACCCATCTCCAACCTGAGTTAGCCCGGAAGGTTACAAACCATTTAGCTTAACCCTCAGGGTGGCATCCTGCTCAGCATGTACAGAGTTAGACTGTGCTACCCCAAATGACTAATAGATAAAGCTCTGGAAAACTTCACAGGGAGAAGTTGTCACCCACTTGGTACAGAAATGAATTTTAGCACTTTTCTTAATCAGACTGCCCAAATTATTTTGATGGAAGTGAAATAGCAAGCTTACCATGTGGTGTTGCTCCACACAAAATGCATTTTGTTAATTTGTATTGTTGGCCATATTTTCTGTCCCTGATTCACTCTCCATATTATGCAGTTGTGGTACTTTAGAAATGCCAAGGATGATCCAGAAAGCTAAGGAAGAAATATTTTTCTTTGACCAAAACTAAAAAATATAAACTTGAATGCTATGTTAATCCTAGATATTAGGCAGCATTTAGAGCAGAAGTCTGAATATGTTTACCACCAGTATATGACAAATTTATTTTCACAGCTTTTCCAAAAATACTCTAAACCCATTTGATTTTGAAAATTTTTTTAAGGAAGATAGTTAGTAGAGGATATTCTGGAATTTCTGCTGCAAGTTTTACTGCTTGCTTAGAGACAGTCAACCTCATCCAGAGATGGAGTCCCTGGGATATAAAGGTGTATCGGTCTGCCACGATGCCTGAAAATTTAGTCACACAAATTAAAATTTCTGACATATTTTCTTGCCAAAACTTTGGTAGCTGGGATTTGGCAAGTGATTTCTTTCTTGATGGTCTTTCCCTTGGAAGATTAAAAAATCCATAGCTCACCACAAAGCTAATCAGTGTTGTGAAGGCTCTGTAACATTTAAGATGATCAAGCATTACTATTTTTTAAGAAGACTCCACTGACTTTGATTAGCAAAGCCTAACAAGAAAAATCAATACTTTAAAGACCAAACCTACAAACGCTTTGGCATCAGGCAGCGTTAGGAAAACTTCAGGCAAACAAGCATGCGTGGTATTCAAATTTCCATTAGTCACTTAGAGTGGAAAATCTGACGTGATTGTCAGTTAGTGGGACAGAATATTCAGCTTATTTAACCAAGAAACCACGGTGCAGTGTAAGGCTCCTTAGTTAAAACAAATATCTCATTACAAAAGGACTTTGACATTTCTTGTGTTTATTCAAGATCAGTCATCATTCAGGTACTTAAAAGCTATAAAAATGAAATCATGCAGACTTTACCAAAAGTAGGTCCTACCCTTCCTTTTCAAGTTTCAGCACTTTTGGTGAGTTTATACAGCACTGAAGGTTAATGATGAGCTCATACTTGTTTAAGATGTCTATTTAAGAAAACAGAAGGCACGGAGCATCTCCCTGTTGCTGCAGCACACAAGCCTCTCTTTCTTTCTTGTGCTCAGATTAATGATTTGATGCTTCCCGAACTGTGAGTCAAAATAGCTGCTTCTGCCTTTCTGCTCTGTGGTTACACTGCCAGCGCTCAGGAAACTTGTGTCAGCGTGTACCTTATGCAAGCAGGGCTCAAAGGCCAGTGTATTTTGAATTGCAACAAAGTTTTTGTTTGTTTGACTTTTTTTTTTTTTAAGGAGTTTCTTCAGAATTTTGTCAGGTTATGGTCACTGTTTTATGCCTACAAATGGATTGTATAGAAGTGCATGGGAGGAATAAAGTGCTGGCTGGAAAATGTGGTTGTAGCTTGTTCTGTCGCTATGCTCTGCAGTAATGGTGACTGATGGTGACTCAAGATTAAACTACTCTAGTTTTCAAAGAGCTGTTAAGGCCTGATTTATCAGAACTCTTAAGTTCTTCTACCTATAACAATGTGCCACCACTTTTCTTGATTGGGGTTTTGTTACTTGTTATTTCTATTGCTATAGTAAAGGCCCTATCCACACTCCATGTAGGGCCAGGTTAGTACTATTCTTGAGAAAATGATAGGCAGAACGTATTAAAATAGGTGCTTTGCCAGATGCAGGATGTCCTGGTTTGTGCTCTTTTCCTGTTGGCTCTGCAGCTGGACAGATAATAGCTCAGATAGCAGATTTGTGTTTCATTAAGAGGCCAAATATGTTAGGTTTGAAGTTAAGGGATCAGGATAAAGAACAGTCCAATCTTGTGAACCTTGTCAGTAAGGGTGACTAAGGCTGTTGGAGTTTGCTGTGCCTGAAGCCATGCCACGGACAGGAGCTGATCACTGCCCTTTACCAGGATGGAGGCACAGAAGTATTACCGGACACTGTCCATAAATGTCCATAAATGAGAAGAAAGAGAAATCTTTCAATGCCTGGAGTTTAGCAGTGGCTGCTCTCCTCCAACTCCGAGCAGGAATCTCCTCTGAGACAAATGTGCTGTGATTTTTGGGTGAAGTGGTCTCTCTGATCCATATTCAGAAATGGTGAAGAGAAAAATTCTAATCAGCCAAACTCCCACAGCAAACAGCCAGCTCACATCACCTCCTAGGTTGACAGACCCCTCCCTAAATTCTTTATAAATCACATGAGTCCTGTTCCTGCCATGCACAGCCAGGAATTTGGTTTTGGGGTAGTTACCTTGGCAGACATCCATCCCAAAGGAATAATGCAAAACTAACCACTTTAACACACTGGTGGCTTGCTTTTATCAAAAGTCCTGAATGTAACGAGGAAGAAATTATGAGCTTCTATCACAAAAATAAATCAAAGGGTCCAATTTTCTGCCAGCCTGTTCTGCCTTCATTTGAATTTGAAAAAGAACACCTGGAATCCTGGAAAGGATCTGGTGAGGTTGGGAGATCCAGAGCAAGCCCGCACCATGCCTGGTGGGTGAGCTCTAGGAGTCTTGGCTGACAAATCTCTGAGCAGAACTGTGTCCCTCCCTGGGAGGGGTGAGGGCAAGAACAGCTAATCATGTCCGTTTTTCACCATCAAATTCCTCAATTCAAAAGCAGATGATGATTGTCTATCATTTTACAAAGACCAAGGCCAAATGAAACTGGCTTTCTCTCAATTTGGAAATTCTCTCAAGTATATTCGGGAAATAGATATTTTAATGTATCAAAAGGAGACAATATATTATGATGCTGTTGATATTTTTGGCAAAAAAAGAACAACTGGGTGAAATTTTTTTATAGTTTTGGTAGTTGGCTTTGTTGTTTGTTTGTTTACATTAGCCAAGGACTCAACACAACTACCATAAAAAAGTATTGGCCAATGCCTTCATATGACGCCTGAAATACAGAACAGAGTTAATCACCCATATTCAGCAGTAGGGTGTGCCAATTATCTGCCAAATAGCTTGCCTAGTTCAATGACTCCAAGTAATTTTGCTGACATCCTGAAAATTGGTGTTTATGCAAGAGCCTTTCAAACATAAATAAAAGCAAGATATATGATGAAATTACATTCTGTGTCTTAAAGGTGGTGATTTTTTGTTCTTTCACTTCTTTTAAAGATTGTATGATAACCAGACCATTTAAGACTGCAGCTGGTTTCTGCCCTCACATTAGCTTTTTCCTCAGCTTCTACCAAGGTTTGCAAGGTCTGTCACATCAGTTTGGAGATGCCCTGTTCTCTCCTTCAAGAAGACCCCTGTATATTTACTGAGCTGTGATGTGTGTGCCTCCTTTCTCCTTTATCTCCTCTTCCTCCTAAGACACTCCTTCCAGCATCGGGCTTAATTTTACTATAGTTGGATGAGATTTGGCCATTCAGCATCATTTGAGAACAGTGAATTCCTGATTACTATTCACTGTTATTACATGGAGAGCTGCTTTCCTTCTCAGCCAAAACATTTTTCTCAGTCTTGCAGAAATTTGGTTCCTTATTGATGTGGAAAGTCTGAGTAGGCAGTGCTGGAAAACTCAAATGTGATGTGAGAACAGTGCTGGAAAATGGTTATTATAGTGGGGACATAGTGAACAGAGGAAAAAATTACTTGAAGAATTGTAGATTTATTTCTTTGGGTAGTCTCACAATGCTCTGGAGGAACCAAGTCCTCCCTCATTCAAAAGATTATATGTTCTAGCTGGTTTCAGTGACATTAATTTTGTATTAAAGGAATTTCATAGGTCTGTGAGTGAAGGTGAAATTTGGTATATTCACATATGAAATGAAAGTCCTGTGCTTTTCCACCGAATTCTTGATTAACTCCTTGCAGTCCTTGCTTAAGGAGGAATTTTGAATGTGATGCTACTGGGTACAGGATGGGAGCAGCTATTTCTCTGGCCTTAAGTGTTATCAAGGAGTACTGGTTACCAGAGATTTCTCTTCTGTAAGAAGTGATCAGCCTATTTTTATTTCATTCCTGTTTTGTCGCATGAGTAACACAACACGGAGTACATACAGCAAGAAGACTTGTACAATTTCCTGATAAAACTTGCTTCTTGGGAAAGTCTGAGGAGTTGGTTTATTATCTTTTTTTTTCTCCCAGAGATTCTAAAAAGAGCAGATTGTAGAATGGGCTGTGTTAATCTTATGATATTCATCCATTTAGTGGTACTGTATTGCCACAAGTCTTGTACTGATTTTTCATACCACCTGTTAGTCATTTGATTGTGACTGCACCTGCATAGCAAGCTCCAGCACTTGTGCGAGGTACTTAGCAGCAGTTAAGTGTTGGAGGAAAGGGTCCAACCTGAAATGAGAAAACTGGCCATGTTCAGTGTGGTCCAAATGAAGTTGAAGGACCATGACCGCGTTCCTTGCGAACTCCAGAGGGGACATCTTGGTAAGTCTGTTATTTGCAGCTACTTCTGAAAACATATGGAGGATGAGCAAAATACTGGTAGGCTGAAATAAGAAGAAAAACCTGCTGTCTATCACATTTTAAAGAGGGACAAAAGGGCAAGATGGCAAATTGTCTCTGAGCTTAATAGAAAGTTCTGAAGAAATGCAATTGAAGAATTGGCAATTACAGCAGAGTTTACAAGTATCTTGAGGAAAACAAAGAACTGAGAAATGGCCAACAAAGATTTCTCAGGAACAAATCATGTCTAAAACAATTTAATTTCTGCCTTTGAAAATATGGAACAGTTTCTTAACAGATAGAAACAGCAGACGTTATGCATTCTGCTTTTAGCATAAAGTTGTCGTGTTGTTTCACCTGACACTTTTCTGGTGAGGAAGCATGTTGAGCTGTATGTGCTGAAGGCTCAGCGCAATACTAGTTGGAAAACTGTTCCCAGAATTCAGCAGCTTAAAGTCAGAGAATATGACCTCTGTGTGGCACTCATCAACAGTTTGCGTTAATGATGGGATGATGAAATAAGAGCACACTCATTAAATTCAGATGTAACATCGGGCTGAAAAAGAGTAAGAACGTATAAGCAGGCTTAACTTTAAAATTGGCTTTGACAAGCTGGTCAATATGAGTCAACAACGACAAGTGCAGACCATTGCACCTCAGTGGGAAACATAATCTTTTCAAATGGAGAGCAGACTTCAAGAAGAATTCAGACTATTAAATAATATAATTCTAAAGGATAGAATGAAAAACAACTAAGTCGACAACATTTTGATAAAAAGGGACCTAGGAATGATTGTGGTCTGTGGGTTGTATGGGATACTAGTGCTGCTCACGTGAGAAAGTAAGCACTTCTATAGGAGTGAAATTAGAAGATGAGCTGTGTGAGTAAGGTGAAATAACCTTTCTTCATCATTCAGTGCTACAAGGTTAACATGACAATGCTGTATTTTAGATAATATTAATGAAAGAAATGGTGAAAGATATTGGATCAAAGGTCCCCTGGAGGAAGACACAAATTATTTAGATGTTTGTCTAACAGGGGAAAATATGCCTTTTAATGCACAAAAAAATTTGCAAAAGCCAATCAGTCTGTTCTCCCACACAGACAAGAAATGTATCAGAAAGCATTGAGTTTGCCTTGCAAAAAGGGAGCTTTAATTGTTAGCTAAGGTATTTCCTTAGGGATAAGGAAGTACTGTGCAGAAAAGTTGTGGAGCACTGGTGTCATGCTGTAGTTGTGAAGAACAGATTAGGCAAACATTCTTTAGGAATGACAGGTTTGATTGATGCTGCCTTACTCCGAAGGATGGAAGATGGTCCTCATCAGGTTTCTTCTCATCTTCTACTCTGTGACACTGACTAGTCATCAGGAAGACTTTAACCAAATGTCCAAACTAACTTGCAAGCCTCAGTGCAGCTTAATGCAGACTAGGAGTGGAGCAGCTGGGAGACACCTGTAAAATGAGCCTAGATTTTAGGTAAAAATGTATTATTTTAAATCTTTTCTGTTCTGCTTGCATGTAAAAGAGGTATTTTGTCTCTTTTTGTGATTTTCAGGCTGACCACAGGTACCCAAGCAGAGGTGTGCAGCTAGTAGTCAAACTCAGCTGGACATTTTGAATTAAAGTGCACAGCAGAAAGAAATATTGTGATCTTGGATGCTAAAGTACACATAACTGTTGTATTAAGCATCGGCAGATTGGCAAGGGCAGCCCTTTTGTGCAATGGTTCTCCCTTTTAAAAATAACATGCTTTCATTTAGCAGTAAGTGAAAAACAAATAGTCCTTAATTTGTCATAGAATTGTTTACTTTAGATCAGTCATCCATATGCAGATGATTCAACTATTGAGTCAACTGTTTCAGTATCTTGGTGGCAAGGCTTTTTTCAATTTTCAAATTGTATCTCTTTGTCTTTCACAGCACAAACAATGGAAATGGAAAATTGCTCAAGCTGTAATTATGAACATTGCTATTTTCTCTGCTTTATTCATCTCCCTAATAATTCTGAATGTTTGCTATGTCTGAGATGAATAGATAATGCGCACTACTTTCACTGGAAAGAAACAGGACCTTGTTCTTTATGTCAGCATATATTTTTCTCAAGGTAATCCTTTCACAGCAGACTAATATACATCTGATCAGATTTTTCTTCGTATAGAGAGATGCATGTATGAAGGCAAAAGTGGTACAGAAATTTAAAAAAATCTACAACAGAGAATGCAAGCAATATCAGTGCAAAAGCTGACACTTCAAGGTTGCTCCTTCCAGTCAGTGTTATCCTCACCGGCAAAAAAACCATGGGAATTTGACATTCATTCTTCTTATTGGCAGAAGAAGTGGTCTGCACTTGCTTTCCTAAAGAATTAAGGATCATGGCTGAAAACAACTCTTATTTTCTGAAATCCACTTAATGCAAAAATCTTGGCAGACAAAAACTCACTAGTAGAGGAGCTAGGTAAAAAAAAAAAACAATCAGTCCTATGTGTGTCTATGTGCTCAGAACAATAAGAACTAAAACCCCCTCATGTGAGTTGACCTAAACTACCAAAGATCTAAACAATTAAGAAAACCACTAGTAAAGGTGCATCTTATGAGGCTGATTTCCAGAGTTACCTATGCATATAATCTTGCCTTCCACAAGAAATTAACTTTTATCTTCATAGAATATGGACTATTTTGAAATATTTATTTTGCTGTGTAGCACTTTTATTTAAAAGTTGCACATGTGTCTTTCAGGTTTTAATGCCATGGTATCAAGACAGCTGACAAATTGCAATGGGTTAATGAGCACTCTGTTATTACATTCTAATACAGCGATATTAATATATTTTCTTGTAGCTGCAATATATAAAATATAATTGAGATTGTTAGAAGAAGCTTAAATTTGCTTCCACATTCTTCTACAAATCTGTAGCACCTACAGTGACCACTTGGAATTGATATACTCTATTCTGAGAAAAGAATGAAACCCATCTAAATTTGCCAAAGTGTATTATTTGGAAATTTCAGAATTACTATTTTTGTTCTGCCTTTCTTCATCAGAAAATGCTGAAAATATCTGTGAAGAAAGTTTTGTAGTTTTACAGCTAAAAGCCTGAAAATACACTGGCACACACTCCTTGACTTGTGTGATATAGGGAAGTAGTGTGATGAAGTTTTTTTCCTCAGTCCTACACACCAGTTGGATTTAGTACCATCACTGTATTAAAAAAAAAATATTACTTTAAGAAATGAGATTGTATGTGCAAAACCACTGTGGTTTAGAGAAGGTGTGGTATATTATATTTGCTTTCTATTGTGCTTCTTCACATGTAAGCTTTAACATCTATGCTTGTCATCATCCTTACAGAAGCACTAATAACGAAGTTTTTAAGAGTTTATTATGTCATATCACTTTATTTCAGGACTGGAAAACTTTTCAACTTAAAGCACAATTAAATTGTGATTACAGTTGAGTACTATACCAAAATTATACATGTTCATGGTGCTGCAGCCTAGGATTTTCACTGATTTAATGATGTCTGTTTTTCTGCTGACTTAATCTTGTTGGCACAAAACTGTTTATATATACAAATATGCAGTGTGAGGGCAGCTGTCTTTCTTTCCCCAATGTATCTATAGATGTCTGCATTATAAATACATAATCCTTCTTGCCCCTGACTCAGCTTTTAATCCAGTGGCATTTGAGTTTTAAAGGTTAAATATACATTTAGCGAGCAAGTGTTCCGTTACTAGCTTAAAATTTGCTTTTCATTAGTTGATATGCATGATTTTTTGCTTCTCTTTGAAGATTCCCAGAGCTGTGGACATCCTTTCCCTCTCCCATCCTACTGTCTACAGCGCAGTCGTAAATAATGTGTCAGTGCTACAGCACCCACTGAGCTGTATCAGAAGAGAGGAACTGTCCACCCCATGTGCAAGGAGAGCTGCTGTTTCCGTGTACTCTCCAGAAAAGATTAGTTCAGTGCTGTGAAATCAGAAAGTGTTGAGAGACTGTTCCCAGACAAACAGCTGCTGCGTTAGATTTTCATCATCAAGGGATTGATAAGATTTACTCTGGGCTGCTTTTTTTCCATTATGCCCGGGAGATAAGAATTCTTGTCTTTCTGCTAGTTATATTTTAACCTACCTGTTGGTTTCCTTATTTGAGAAGCTAAACACAGCAGACTTCGTGGGAAAGACTAAAGTAACTTGCAGTGCTACTGCTTCAAAGACACGTTTTCTGTTGCACATCCAGTCCACTAATAGCTATCATAGTAATAATAATAATAAATAATAATTATAATAATAATAACTTCATGCATGTAGTTGCCTTATGTAATGTAGAGAAATTAATTAACAGATGTTTTGGGTGCTTTATTGACTTAAAGTGGATTCATACATGCACAGTATGCACATGGTAAACCAGAGCCAGAATCCTGGCTGTGGCTCTGTCAGCTGGTGCTGAGAAACTATTTTTAGATCTTGAGCTATTTAGGTAATTGGAGCTTTTCCCTCTTTTAGATAATGAACTCTCTATTGTATAACTCAGCTGGTGATCAGCTTGGTGCAAGGGACAGGGAGTGCAGGGGACCCCACGGAGCTCTCTGGGAGAGTCAAAACACTGCTCCAGGTTAAGGACTTGGGCATCCAAACAAAGAATTACAGTATCTGTGTAGGTGACAGGTCCATTAAGCAGCACTGAAAGGGTTGGAACACTCGATCATATTTACTTACTCGGTTGAAAATACATTAGTGTTACCAATTTTCTGTGTAAAATGTGTTAAAAGGACTCTCAGTGCTGCTAACTCAGGAATACATGAGGATCTAGAGAGAACCATTCCTGTCTCTAACAGTGAATGTCATTATTTGGGCAAGCCACCACCTCTGAGAAAGAGAGTTGGATTCTCATCAAGTCCAATATTTCCATATAGCTATAACTTCAATGCCTTCAAATTTCCAGCTCAAATGCTAGGCAAGTGTAAGAGGCATTGGGTAGGGCTCAAATGCTTGGCACCTAAATCCAGAATCTATTGTTCTACTGTACATCTGGGTCAACGAGCAAGAACCAACAAGAACCTAATGGGACAAGGCTAGAAAATATGAAATTTTTAAGGACATTTTCTAAGTGCATCAACTACCAGACTGTTGCAGTAGTACAAGGAGTAATAGTTGAAATCCAAAGATCAAATTTAGATTAGATATATGAAAGAAGTTTGGTTTTTTTCTACATTGAGGATGGTGAAACACTTGAACATGTGGCCCAGAGAGGTGGTAGATGTCCCCTCCCTGGAAACATTCAAGGTCAGGTTGAATGGGGCTCTGAAGAGCCTGATCAACTTGAATATGTCCCTGCTTATTGCAGAGAGGTTGGACTAGATGGGCTTTAAATGTCCCTTTCAACCCAAACTATTCCATTTAATTCAAAACTTTTGGAAAACAATAGCAAAGTTCAAACTCAACACAAAATTCTGGAATTTTGATTCAGTACTGAGATGCATGGACTCTATCAGCAGAGCAGAGCTTGATTTAAACTATTTTTTGGTCCTTTTTTTTTTTCTTTAGATGCTTCAGTGCAGCTCACAGTGATGGGCACCCCTCTTCTGCAAAAGCATCCTGGGTTACACAGTGAAGACACTTGGAGTTTGCCCAGCAAGTGGAGAGAGACTCTTTACTCTGCCACAGCTTTAGGATGGCAAATCTCATTTGTGCTGCCCCAGCTCCTGAGCAACGCCACTCTGGGCTTCATGATGGATGGAGTGGGGAGAGCTAACAAAGCAGTGGCTGCATCCCTTGCTCTATTGCTTTTTCTCAGAGCAAAGAGCTTTCCTGTGCCAGCGCATGGCAGGTGGGCTGACACAACTATCCTGTAAGGAGGAGAGAGCAAGAGGACTACTTCTCGTCAGAGCACCTTGAGGCAACACTAGGAGCCTTGTGCTACTGCTGCCTTGTTTCAAAATTTTCCATCAGTTACCAGACTCTTCTGTAGGTTTTCCTTTTTTCTTTCCCCCTGTGTAACTATTATGTAACAAGGGTCATGTGAGTACAAAAAAGTCCCCAACAATAAAACATGCAGTTTCCCACTATGTCGTTTCCCAGTAGTGATGACTTCTGGCAGCAAGCTTCTTATGTCCTAATCTAAAACAAAGGCATCACAGGAAGAGAAAGTGACTCAGTCTCTGAGTCTCAGAAAGTAAACACTATCTAACCCATCTAATCTGGTTTTTATGAGCGTGAATGAGGTGTTTTGCTAGGCTTGGATTTCTTTCACGTGGGGATATGTGTTAGGAAGAATGGAGACCCCTTGTGAAACTGATAAAATGGGTTGCTAAATGTTCTTTAGCTGAAAGATTTTAGAGGTATTGTGGTTTCACCCAGCCAGCAGCCAAGCCCCACGCAGCCACTTGTTCTCTTCTCCTCAAGTGAGATCACAGAGCGAATTGAGGGATAAAAGCCAGAAAACTCATGGGTTAAGATAAAACCAACTTAATAGGGAAATCAAAAGCTGCACACACAAGCAAGGCAAAACAACTTCCCATGGGCAGTCAGGTGTTCAGCCATCTCCTGGAAAGCAGGGCCCGATCACATGAACAGACACTTGGGAAGACAAACACCATCACTCAAAATGTCACCCTCTTCCTCCTTCTTCCCTGACTTTATATACTGAGCATGAGGTCACATGGTCTGAAATATCCTTTTGATCAGTTGGGGTCACCTGCCCCAGGCGTGTCGCCTCCCATCCTCCCAAGCAACTCAAACTTCCTCACCAGCATGGCAAGTGTATGAACAGCAGAAAAGGCTTTGGCTCTGTGTAAGCCCTGTTCAGCAATAACAGAAATATCTCTATATTATCAACTCTGTGTTCAGCACAAATCCAAAACATAGGCCATACAAGCCTCTGTGAAGAAAATTAACTCCATCCCAGCAGGAACCAACATATGTGTATATGTGCTTCCCTCAAGGAAATTGCCTTACTTCAGTGCTTTGTTTTCTCCTAAACAGGTTTATCAGTACTTTTTAGGGTGGTTTGGGAAAGTAGAGGAATGGGATTTTTATCAAGAAGGAAATTTAGACTGCTGTTTACCCACTGTCCGAGTCAGTGCAAGTCACCTGCTGGGGGAAGCCCCTTACACCTGTAGCAGTCCTGTTTCTCCTGAGCCTACAAATGTCCCAGGTGTCCAGCAGGTCTCCTGCCATGTGGAAAAAGACAGGTGCTGCCATTTCCAGTGGTGTCATGGTCTCTTCCTAACTGAAATAACTCAAACCTCAGGTTTACCTGAGCATCTGTCCCTCTGATGTGGCCCTGTGCTGGGAAGCAGGATGCTTCACATGTGTAGCTCTGTGGAGCATATCACTCATTTCTTTGCTGTGTTGTCCCTTCACCTTCCTCCTGCAAACACATACCCCAACAAGTATGTCTCCCCAGCAGGTGAAACTCTCTCTGCACTTCATCTATCTAGATTTCTGTGAGGCTGAGAGAACTAAAGATATGTTCCAGTTACCAACAGCTGCTTCATCTTGAGTGTCAGTCTCTTCTCCCTGGTAACAAGAGAGAAAACAGCCTCAAGTTGCTCCAGGGTAGGTTTAGATTGAATATTAGGAAATACTTGTTCACTAAAAGGGTTGCCAAGTCCTGGAACAGATTGTGCAGGGAAGTAGTAGAGTCACCACCCCAGGTGGCTTTTAAAAGATGTGTAGATGTGACGCTTAGGAGCATGGTTTAGTGATGGACTTGACAGTGCTGGGTTAATGGTTGGACTCGATGATCTTAAGGGTCTTTTTCAACCTAAATGATTTTATGATGTTATGATCTGCTGCTGGGGGAGGGATTGCTGTGGAAAATCAGGTGCTGGCTGGGGTCCTCCTTGAACATCCTTGAAAGTCCTTGGGAGCACTGATGATTCTTCTTTGCCTGCTCAACTCTTCTGTCCCCTCCTCCTCCTCCTCCTTCATGAGTCCTTCAAATCATACTTCTTGCTGGCAAAGCAGGTGGAGTAAGAGCAGACAACTTTTCTTCCAGCACTGCAACAATGACCCCAAAAGAATGTACTCAAACCAGTGTTGTGTTTATATTTTAATAACCCACTGACATGACCTTTGACTGAGTTGTCTTTCCAGTCATCCCAGGAAGATATTATCAGTCACTGTTTTGTACAGCTCTTCTCAAGGCATGTTGGAAGACACTGCAATGTTAGCCCCATTTCAGAGATGGAAAGATCACTAAACAAAAAATCAAGTAACTTTTAACTGTTAAAGTAGACATACAGAGCCAGGAACTGTGGGCAGCTTTATCTGTGCCAGAAATTCAGGCCAGTATTCTTCAGACATCAACATTCCCAAAGAAGCACCTACAGTTGTGTACTTTTAGCTACTCTTGGGGCAGTATCTTCCCAGATTAATAAACTGAACTACTAACAAATATCTTGTTAAATTCTGTGCAATTCAGAAATTTTAGAAATCTAAAAGTAACTTGCATGGTCAGTGTTCCCTTATTACGTTCAGGGAGACACAAGAGGTATTTCAGAAATGAGAACAGCAGAAATGTTATCTACTTAGATAGCAATTTGAAGTGAATAAATGCAACTCAGTTATCGACTAAAAATGTCCTTTGTTGCTTTATTCTGCCACTGAGTGCCAACAGCCTGTGCCAAGTGCAGACTTGATTTGCGTCACCACTATGGTGATTTTGTCCTTATGCTAATTTTGCGACGTATGGAAATGATAACCTTGTAACTCTTGGACTTACAGGGAGGCAAGGAGGAAGTAAACTAGACATGAGATTTTTGTGGTTTTTCTTCCCCGAAATATAGATTTATGGAAATGCTGTTGGTCAGGGGGACTGCTTGCCTGTTACCTTTTGACTGGCACAAATGTGCATTCATTTCAACTCTCTTAATAAATCTTCAAAAGGAATAACAACAGTAAGAGTAATACAATAGCAGAAACAATAAAAAATACTCATGGAATCACAGATCATAGAGTGGTTTGGGTTGGAAGGGAACTTGAGGGCCATCCAGTTCCAGCCCCCCTATCATGGACAGGGACACCTGTCACTACACGAGGTTGTTCACAATTCCATCCGACCTGGCCTTGATTCTTCCAGGTATGGGGCATTCACAACTTTTTCGGGCAACATGTGCCAGGGCCTCATCACCCTGACAGGGAAGTATTTCTTCTAAATATTTAATCTAAATCTCCTTTCTTTTAGTTCAAAGCCATTCCTTCTTGTCCTGTCCCTCCATGTTCTTGTCAGAAGTCCCTCTCCAGCTCTCCTGTAGGCCCTCCAGGCACTGACAGAGGCTCTAAGGTCTCACCAGACCCTTCCCTTCTCCAGGCTGGACAGCTCCAACTCTCAGCCTGTCTTCATAGCAGATTTGCTTCAGCCCTCTAATCATCATCATGTCCTCCTCTGGACTCATTCTACTTCTCACTTTAGGGAAGTTATGGTGTGAAACACCAACAATAATAATAAACCAACAATAATAATAAAAAAATAAAGTATTAAAATAGAGTAATCAAGTAGTTAAGTATTGAAATAATAAAACATGAAATAATAAAATACTACAAAAACAAAGTGATAAAATAAGAAATGACAATGTAATGACGTCATAAACTGTGTTACTTGTGTGGAAATGGGTCTGTGACTGCCTGGGGTCCCAATGGTAGGAAGATGCTCCAGTGTTCTGGAGCTGGAACACTGCTTTTCTGAAGGCTGGAGCGGTGGAGGATATTTGCAAGCAATATTTGCAAGCAATCTTTTTCCTCTGCTCCCAACACTGCATCAAAAGCAAAGAAACAGGTAAAAAAATTGAAAAAAAACACCAAACCAAAGCAAACAACAACAACAACAGCAACAAAAAAATCCAAAAACCAAAACCAAAATACCCCAAAACAGAAACAAAACAAACATCCTAATCTCTTTCCCAGATGCAAGAAAAATTCGTACAGCTGTTTTTATCCCTTTTGATTTGAAACAGATTTCTGGAATAATTTAATTCAAACCAAAAGCAAGTACTTAGTAAGCAACACAGATTTAAAATATAGTGTCACTGGTGATGATTTTTGATTTAAAGGAAAGACCTGTTGAATTCTTACCTTTTCATTTGTATGGATTACAGAAACCATCAGTGCAATCCCTGTTCTTTGACCCGCCTTCACACAAGCCTTCAAATTATATGCAGGATTTCTGATTATGGATGAAGCATATCCTGACAGGTAAAACATGCTTCTTTGCAATATTAGCTAAATAACTCAAAGCTCTTGGAGAAATTTGCAGAAGTTCCTAGCTTTACCATCAATTTTGTGTATAATTGTGTTTTCAGGTCTCAAAGTTCCCTTTCTCATTTTAAAACCAGATGCAGTTCATTATTACTGAATTAGCACTATCAGAGGTTTGGGCTTGTTTGATGTTGTTTGGGGAAACTCTCTTGTGTGTCTGGAGGTAAGAACATTTACCCAAATTCCTAGGAGTGCAACTGCTGAGTCTGGAGACACTTTGTGAACTTCAGCTCCATGAAGTCTTGGAAATCTTGGATAAAAGCTTGTTAATAGGTGTATTTCCAACCTTTCATGGGTAAGGCCAGATCTTTAGCTTATCTCTAATTCTCCTAACAGATTGCATCACCAAGAGGGATGTACCTAAACCTATCTGATTGCCTTTCCTGTTAATATATATGACTAGATGTGAAATGAAGTGGCACCTGCCTACTCTATAATTTTTATCTAAACAGTCTGAGGTGGGATTATTTTTTAGTGGAAAGAGTTTCTAAAATTAAAAGGTAGGTTTAAATTCTTAAATTTTGAGGTATTTGGACTGCAGCAACTGATTTATGAAAGCAGAGGTCAATACCAGAAGTGAAGTTCCTTTAAAATACATAAATGCAAACTTTTTTTTTCTGGAGGGGAATTCTGTGGTTGCTCAGCCAATTACAGGGAAAGTTTCACTTTGCATTTACATTGTATGACATTTGTTCAGCTGAAAAAATGTTAGTTGCTTTAGAGTGATGGTGAAAAAAGAAAAATTAAAGTCAGGGTACTTGGTTTCTCTCCAACATTTCAGAAAGTAGTCTGGTTTTAATGTTTTTAAAGTGTGTTGGAAATGACCATTTGACCATTTTTATTTTTTTGTATTAAAATCTTTCTGTGTTTTCAAAAAAGCACTGCAGATGCATTTCATTAAACCCACATTTCTTCAGTGAGTTTTCTCCACAAGTATGTTAACCTGCCTCTGCAATGAATCAGACGTTCTTTGATATTCAAAGTCAGTGACTCCCAGCTCCTTCTTTTAATTTGTTTGGCTTTTTTTTCAGCCCAGGTTTTCTCTTATCTGCAACCAGGAATGAAGCCTTCCTGAACGGTTTGATTATTTTCATAGGGCAAGATGACCCCACGTATCTTTGTCCTTCTAGCTGTAACCAGTCTCCACAGACTTCACTATCCAAATGCATCTTTTGAGACTCTGGGTACCACATTGGATCTGAACACATGAGAGATGAGTCAAGAGTTTCTCAGCAGAAATGCTGGTGAATTTACCATACAGGTTTGACACAAGATTGGTTTTAAGGGGAGAAGAAGGAGGGAAAGAAAGACTATTTGAAAGACCAACAAGGAGGGTGATAGAAGCCTATCTAATCTGGTTATGGCTGGGAGAGAAGAATGCAGGTAGAAGTGGAAGTAGAGTGACAGTAGGCAGCCATACAGACTTAAACAAAGGGAGAAAAGGGCTTTGTGGCCAGAATGACATTAAGTTGCCATAAACTCACTAAGAGTGAGTTTCCTACACAAGCAATGTGAGGGAGCTCTTGGTTTATTTTGTTTTGTCTTTTCAGTTTTTCAGCATATTAAAAGCCCGTCCAAACTCAGAAGAGGGGAGGTACTGAGTAAAGGTCATTTCAAGGTGGAACCACGTGGACCTTGTCAACTCCAGCTTGCAGCTGCAGAATATTCATGCAGCACCTACATCAGTGGGCACAGTTCATCTGGAGGAGTAGATAGACTGCGTCCTGGCTCCCTTTCCTTCCCTTTGATTCAGCAGCTGGAAATGGGAGAGTACGGCACACTTGTGACCTGGTTTTTGCACTGTCCTTCAGGAACTTGATAGCAGTCCAAAAAGCATTCCTCAGATCACAGGCTGTTGACACAGTACCTCAATATGAACTGTGAACAGGCTGGCTTCGTTCTATATTTACTGCCGCTGGCAGCCACCAGGAACAGTGCTGTGCTCAAAGCACTTCCAGCATGCTCAAAGCCAGCTCGTAAGCCCCAGAAAATGAGTGTTACACAACAAATTGGATCTGATGTAACTGGGCTTAGGGTACTGCCAGGTGATGCCCCTTGCACTGACCTACTGCATATTAGCCATGATGTTGTGGTTCTTGGTGTTTGAAACAATTTCTTTGTACTGTGTTTTTTTGCTAGTTTAACTCCCTGAGCTGCCTTACTGTAAGGCCAGAGCAGTACCAGCAGGAGGGAAAACAACGAGTCAGATGCTTTAGTGCAAAACAGTGCAAGGCTCATCACTGTCTTATTCCCCTAGAAATATCAAGGGCCACAAAAAGTACAAGTAAGAGAAACCTGATACATAGAGGATAAGAGAAATATATATTTAAATGTCTTTCGGCAGAACACAGAACATCCCTTCTATGAAGAAAGAAAGGATATAATTAGGTTGAAACTTTTTATCCTTTAAAA
The DNA here is from genome assembly GCA_013398055.1 of Ifrita kowaldi. NCBI lineage: Eukaryota > Metazoa > Chordata > Aves > Passeriformes > Cinclosomatidae > Ifrita > Ifrita kowaldi. The sequence continues at coordinate 76,691 of VZRS01003580.1, read as the reverse complement.
AGGAAATTAAGATTTCAGATCTCTGTAAAGGAGAAGAAAAAAAAAAAGAGCTGACAATTGCTGATTCATTTTTCTTTGCTCCCTTCTTTCAATAATTCCAATAGTGAGGGGTACCATAATGCTTACCTATGAAGCAAAAATCCTGGAAGCTTGGAAAATGAGCTCAAATTCAAATCAAATTCAAACGTGTAAACTTGCATCTGTAAACAAGCCGTATAGCTGTACATTCATATGTGCAAATTTCTCATAATATCTTCATTGGTGAACTTTGAGTACAGAAGATAGAGGTGGTTTATCTTCTCTTCTGACTTCCCTTCAGCTGGAAAATAAAAAAATCTCTGATTCATGCTGAAATGCATTTTTTATGGGTTGTGATGGTTTTAACTTCCAGCCTCAGTTTCCAAGATATGCTAGGCAAAAACGAAGGAAGGAAGAACAATAGCTTCAAGTGAATGAGGTCCTGTGAAAGGAGAATGAACTCCTGGAAAGGAGAGGGGGACAAGTCTTATTAAAGTTTTTCAGTGTGTATCAAGTAGAATATAGAGACCAGAAAAGAAACATTCAAACTAAGATTTCTGCAAGTGATTCAACTATTTTTCCCCCTTTTCTCCCATAAGCTAACTTTATTACTGTGGCAATGAGACCTCAGTCTGTTTCAACCCTAGTTACTTCAAAATCCTTGAGAGTTCACCTTTTAGTTTCTCTGACTTGGATAAGGAAGGTTAATTTTTATATTTGTTAAGGCATTGATTAGATTTAAAGCCTGTGGTGTGACTCTTGAATTTAGAAGCAGCAATTTGCTGTTGCATCTTTGCTGGCATGGGAAGTCAGTGGTCAGAGAGAGTAAATCATCCTCTCACAGGGTAAGTTAACTAAGAATATTAGATGTGCTGCTCTGCATTTCTGTGATTATGTGTATAATGTGAGACACAGCACCCACTTCCACCATAATACTTTAAGAATACTTTAAAAAACACAGGCTCTGAATAAATAGGAGATCTTCGCAGAAATGGGAACTTACCTTGTGCAAATCCTTCCAGAGGAGAAGTTTTGAGCAGTGCTGGTGGAACAGCAGTCTGAGGTCAGCAGTAGCTTTCATAAAGCAAAACTCATAAACAAGCTGGTGAGTCAAACTCATTTCCTTGCCTAACAGGAATAGGATTTCATAAACATAGCAATCACTTAGTGCTCTCCAAACCAACTGTGAACTGTGTTCACTAGTTTTTGTAGCACAGAAACAGAGGGGAAAGCAGCTGCTTCCAGCAGCTCTTTTGGAAACACTGCTAAAAAAAGTCTCTTTCAGAAAATATAATAGTGGTTAGACTTTGGGTGGCAGGGAAGACATTTTATTAGGACTCATTTAACTTGGTAATACTGCCTTATTTATGACTTGCTCTTTGCTGAACTGGTACATTTTTTCATGTTTACTCTATGTGTTCTGTCACGGTGGCTTAATGTCCTTCTTAATGTATTTACTTGTGTTTAAAAAAGTCAGTGTGCAAGATCAACCTAATAAAACCCCCAATCTCATGAAATTCACTGTCATTCTAGTGAGACAGCAAGGTCCTTCAAACCCTCTTTATTTCAGTGGAAATTCAGATAGATCAGATTTATAAGGGAGGTAAAGACCTCACTAATGCAAATACTTTACAATTTAAATTCAGAACACTGTTTTAAGTATTTATTATATTTTATCAGCCTTTTTGAAATGTTGTGAACCAGATGATCAAGTATGAAATGTATTCTGTATTCAGTTACAACTTTATTCCACAGGTTGTATTTTAAAGTATTTTAATTCACAAAAAGTTGACAATGTCTTTAGCCCAATTCATAAATATTCTGCCGTTGGTCCTCAGTGAAACTACAGGCCAGCTGCACACCATGAAATCACTTCCATGGACATTTCATGCCTGCAGTCATATAAGAGACCTAGGTGACAGTCAGGAAACACAAAGAACACACTGAGGTCCAAAGTCCCACCTGCAGTTGCCCAGTGCAGAGGACTGATTTAGCTTACACACACCCTCCTTCAGATCTCCAGATGGGGCATGGTCTGCAAAAAAAATCCTGCATTGTTCTGCAGCCCAGAGAGGATCCCTGCTCTTTCCGTTACATCATTCATGGAGTTGACACCAAAAAGGTATTGAAACATTACCATACACTACTGATCCTAAGGGTTTGGTAAATAAACCATAAACTGTGAAGGAGAGAATGTGCTTGTCTCCTTATCTCCTTAAACTTATCTTGCTCTTGTGGTTCCAAGAGATTTAGTCTGGCTGGAAGGTCAGGAACCCATGCAAGAGCTTTATTTCTTGTTTCTCCGTTTCTTGAAGACTCAGATTGGCATTGCCCCTTTCTCAAGGATGTGCTGTCACCCTTTCCACCACTTAGCCTGTGTAGGCAGAGAGAGGAGATGGAGACATGTCCTGACACTGGTTCCTCCCACTCTCCACTGCTGGTGAAGAGCAATGGTGAGCTTCCTTCTCCTCCATTTCTGTGAGCTGGTGGCAGAGCCTGATGGAGCAGGTCTTGAATCATCACAGTAGAGTGAAAGCTGTCCAGCATCCATAATAAACACCTCTCACAATGCTCTGGTGTCCCACTCTGCAGGCAGAATTCATGTTGTCAAGACTTTGGAGCATGTGCTAGACTTTAGATATTAGAGTGGTTGGTTGACATTGAGTTTTTTCAGTGAAAATAGACACCAACTGTCTCCAGCATTATCAGTGGGAAGTGGAAAGATTTTTTCTACTAGATATGTATCAAAATTTACCAAGATGTATACCAAATGCAAACAAAGCAATTTTTTCTCAAAGTGCACCCAGTAATTTTTTCAGAAACCTATGCAATAAAGTATAACTCATGCACTGGAGGGTTACTTGCTACTATTTCTATGGCATAAACTCATCCTGCATAACACGGATTGCTTCTTGCATTCCTCTCCTTTTTCCCTCCCAGCCTCCTTGTGTGTCACTTGCTACTTATCCTGAATTCTAACAGCAAATCTCACATTTCTTGCAAAATTTTAATCCACACTTTTCTCTTGTGCAATGGCAAGTATTCTCTATGTCCTTCCTTTCCACCACTCCAGGATTTTTATATATTTCTCTGTTTTTGCTGTTTTCCCTTTCACCCTTATGCTTCCACCCCTTTCTCACCCCTATTCTCACTAATTTCTCTTTGTCCTTTCCCTCTCTCAGGATGTGAATGATTTCAGAAGTGTATTGGAAAGTTGACAGAGCTGAAATGGAATAATTTCATTGGAAAAAAGTCAAAGGCTGCTGAAGTTTGCAGTTTTGATGATCATATTCCAGTAAACTCACATCTCCACCCTGCTGTGTTTCTCTTTTCCCCAATGGTAGCAGTAGAGTTTTGCTCTTCTATTTTCCTTGAAACTTCAGAGCTGATTGAGTACATGTGACATGCATAAGCCATCGTGTAACAATCAAAAGGAGCAATATCTTGAGGCTGAGAACAAGACCTTGCAAGCTCAGTCATCAACACCAAGAAGCTGACCTGGAGAAGAAAATTTTCTCATCTGGGAGAAGATCCTGAAAACCTGAAAGCATCTTCATCCTTAAGGGTCAGGGGGCTGAGTGTGACAGGAGAAAGAGTCCATGGAGAGAATAAGCTGTCTAGTGACACAGAGCTTTTAACAAGCAAAAACTCCAAAAATACAAAACCCTCAAACTGAAATGCTGCAAATTGGATTGTTTCTGAACAGTTGTATTTGCTTTTTTTTTCAGTCATGACTGTGTCTAAGTGAATGCAAACTGAGGAAGTGAAAGGTAACTAAAAAAATGGATTTGTTGGCAAACTACTGTGAATTTTCATGCAATACTTTGCTATAGCGCAGTTATTTCAGCTGGAAAATTATAATGGCTGCAATTATTTTGGAAACATGTTTGGCAGAGAAACTTGGAATGGAAACACAATACAGTTAATATTCTTTTTGATATAAAGTGAATAAATTTGTATGCTGAAGTTGTAGATATAACCTTATTGTACCTGGTATGTGCAACTCCGTGTTGTCATCTAGGATAAATCTGAACACATTTAGGACCTTCTGTGGAAGCAGAGAGCTAAAACAATGTGCACCAGCGCTGAAAATAGACACACAGCGAGATAAAAGTCTAACCTTACAGCCTCATGAGATTTCCTTGACATCAGGTATTAAATGCAAGGGCTGGAGTAATAACTGACAGGACTATGGGAGGAAGAAACATCACAAACTCCTGCTGATAAAGAAGTGGCAAGTGATCTCAGAAACAACAGGAGAAACCCTGATTAAACAAAGGAAAAACTCAAAATTCATTGTAATTGAAGTGCTGGGCTAGCTGAACAGGATCAGGCAGAAACAAGTAGCGTAGTATCTTATGTGAAAACTAACATAGAGATGATTCCTATATATTCCATGAGTAAGAATTTTTAATAATATTGGGAGTGTAACAGGAAAACTTTGCTACTAAAGAATATATCCTACAGTAAATATTGAACTCTATTTCAGGCAACCCAGTCCTCACATTTACGTTAGGCTTTCCACATCTGTTTCATATCCAATTTATGTCAACAGTAATTGAGATCTGTTACCATCTGGGTTTTGGGTGGGCTGCATTAAATGAGTTATCAAGAAAAAAGTAACATCTAGTATGAATTAAATGCCATTCAAAGTCCTCTGGTGCCTTCTGTGAGGTGAGTGGAGATGCCAAAGAGCCTTGACTTGTACGGAACTGGAAATTAAGGAACCAAATTTTACAGAAGTAAGGAAAAATGTTACCTTCAGTCTGGAGAGTGATGGGTTGAGATATAGGGCCTTCTATACAGCGATATTTGCTTATTATACAGAAACTTTGAATAAGCACCCACATGTCCACAAGTCTTTTACTCTGCAAAATCTATTTCTTTTAATCTATATCTAATGCAAAATGTACTTCAACCATAACATTTCTAAATTTATAAGAAAGAAATTACTAAACAAATAAAAGAGCTGGAACAGATGTTAACGTCCTTACTCTAGGGAGGTCAAATGTAAATTCACTGTAGGAGAGCAAACTCAGTAATTGGATTGCCTAACAAATTAGATTCGCAGTGTGTGCTGCGATATGTACACGTCCTTTGTTTTTACACAATAGCTTCTTTATCATTGAAATCTCCATATTATAAAACAAAGGCATTTCTTGCGATACTTGGGGCTTCTGTTGAGGAAATAAAACACCATAATATGAATCTTTGAGTAAAAATCTAATGTTACAGCCTTTGGCTTGGATGTTACATCAATAGGTAAATCAGATACAGACATAGCAAGGGCTTGTTTTTATAACCCAGTCTTGCTTTTGGAGAAGTTAATGGGACTTTTGTTACTGGCAATACTAAGGAGTGGCTACAGACCAAAGGAGCAATTATGAAAGGCTGTATAAACAGGGAAAAGCACCCACGTATGTCTACAATATTGACCGACGGAGAACAGAATTTGACTTGGGACCTGCAGAGGCCCTTTCCAATCTGTATCATTCAGTGTTTCTATGGCTATTTATATTTCATTACCAGAGACCTTCTGTTTTGAAGTACCTACTGTATCAGTGACCCCCTTTAAACTGAGTAATCTTAGTCTTGGTATCTTTTTAATTTCATGAAAAGATCATAGCTTTAGGACCAGAGAATAATGAATATAGTAGAAAAAATGCCTCCCCAACAGAATTCTGTTTGGTTCCTTGGTTGAACTGGTAGCTACACAGATAAGTTATCTTGGGCTGAAAAATCTCCTAATGTCTTTATACCACTATGTGAAAAAACTCATGATTTTGAGAGTCTGAAAATTCTAGAGACTAATAAAGACAGCAGGTCTTAGATGAAACAGCTGGCAAAATACTTAACTTTTAGGAGGGGCATCTTTAAAACAGAACATTCAATGACCATTCAAATGTCAATTAATCAGCATTAATAACCATATATGCTTCATCCTTGAAGAACCACCCTCTTCTGCAAAGTACAACTTTAATAATTTTTAAAAAATTTCATGTCACAACTTCATGACCTCGTTACAAAATTTTGGCCTAGGAAGTGGCACATGTGGCTATAGCTTGTTTTATTTTGTGAGAGCTCAGGGTTTCTTGTTTGGATGTTCATAACTGTGGTAATTCCCCTCAGGAGCCAGCAATGGAGCTGGGGGTAGGTCTTGCAACCACGATGTATGTCGTGTCCTTGGAATACAGCCATCCTCTTTTGGGGCCCAGGAGGGAATTTTCCTTCGACTCTGAGTGCTGTGTATCAGTTACTACTTAGTCGTAGATCCATTGTGCTCTGCAGGTATTTTGGCTTCCAAATGAATTTGAAAAGGATGACAAACAGGAGAAACCTATTGAGACAATAGGATGAAAGTACAATTAAAGTGGTATTATGTAGTGTTTAATGCCTAGCTTAAGATGGGTTAACATTCCATCTTTATTTGTGTATGTGCACAGATTGAGAGCTGGAGAAAGATGATAGCTGCTTCCTTGTTTGCAAATGCCACCTTCTGCACTCTTGCCCTAGTGTCTCTTGGGTTTATTGCCCTCACCAAGACAGCAGAGGAATGAGTTTAGAATCAGTGGGCTGTTACTCTTCTGTGGGCTAGAAATTACGGTACTGGTTGTTTGGGTGGTTGAGTTAATATCTCTACCGAGGATAAACACAGGATAAAAGAAAATGGAGAGCAGCTGGCAGAGGCTCAACAAAATTCTCCACCCTTCACAGAATATTTCCTTAGGCTTTGTAACTGAGTTCTTAGTAGTGAGAGTTCAGTTCCACTTAATATGGATGTAGAAATATTTAGTATATATTTTTTGAAGTCAAAGCAAACACTGAAGAACAAATTGTGAAATCTCATTTGGCAGAGGAAGGTTGCATCACTGGCTTTTCTCTCAGCCTCAGGAGGTTTCATAACATCTGAAGATATCATCATGCATGTGAGAAAGCTGACATTTTAGAAAGAGTCTAAGAATGGAAAAAAAATATTAACCATTAAATATCAGGGATGTGAAGGGAGTGCAGAAATTATCACAGGATGATTAAGAAAGTAATGATCATTAACGAGTTGAAATATGTATGTCTTGTAATGTCTCTTATGTCTGGTAAAAAGACATCCTCTTTAGGCTCCCCATATGCTTCCCACGTTGGGGAGTCCCCAAATACTCCCACATTTCAAGACTTCTGGAGATTCCACTGCCTGGGGTCTTACCTGGTGTCATTGAAAAGCTACCCATGAGCACAAAAAGGAAGACATACACAGATGACTTAGTGTGTGAAATAGGGATAATTTTCTACCTGAGTATCAGAGGTGCATTTATGATACTGTATTTCATGTGGCATTTTGTTTTTCAGTGAGTGTAATACCAAGAGACTCTACTGTAGGACTTTGTAATTGGCTTTATTCTGACTCCTCCAAGTAGTTTTGTATCATCAGAGGTTACTGTCATACCACCATCAATACTTTTATCTAAATTGCTTATGAGTATCTTGAACAACAGAGATCTTGCTGATAACTCTTTCTTGTCATGAAAAATTACTTTATTCCCTAGGTGTAAAAAACATTTGCAACTGTTTCTGATAGAAAACTGAATATCATATAAAACATAATTTCTAGCTTTTTTTAAATGCAGAGACATGTATATATGTATGTGTAGTATGTATTTCTTATTGTATTTTTGTGTATATATTATTTTTGTATATATGTCTGTATATATATGTGCAAGTATAACTGTTTTAAAGAAAAGTATTTGAATTTTCTTGATTGAGAGGTTTATACTATGCTGCACTATAGAAGAAAGAGTTGTAATAACTTTGTTATGAAGTCTATACATCTAGAAAATTATCTGCTCATGCTGATACCATATAAAAATAAAGACAGTGTTGTTTAATGTGGCAGTGAAAAGGTATACTTCTGGACTACCAGAAGTATACATTAATGTGAAGTTGTTTACTTTAGTTTGTGTGATGTTTGGCAGGGGGGTGGTGTATTTTTGCCAATGTTTTATCTTCTGTTGTCTTTAGAAAATGAACACAGTTTGTCAACTAGCTTCGAAGCAGACCTGACAACCCAGGAACTAGCAGATCTTCTCATGAGACTGTGCTATGTTTTGAAAAGGCTGTCTAACTGAGGTTGCATGCTGCAAAAAACATTGCTTAATTTTATCTGTAACAAGAATTCAAGGGGAAAAAAATTCAAAAAGTTTTAATGTCACTGACTTAGAACCTACCACTCTTTTATGTGGCCATACAGTTTTCATGTGGGGTTTTTCTCCTGTTTTTTCTTTTACCAGTAGAAATTTTATTTGGGATGAGGAAACCAAAACTTTACTCCTTCCTGGGACTTCTGCTCTTAAATCTATAACAGAAAATAAGGCATGCCTGCACATCTCAGACCTCCAGCAAACATGTTGTCATTTGACAATCTTGGACATGTCATTTTTGTCTGGCTTCTAGAAATAATTTTCCATTAATGAGGTGAAAGGATCTGATCATGATAGCTCTTTTAAAATGCTGTGTTTAGATTGACAGTGGAATTTAAAATTATTATGATTGGACTAAAGTTGTGTTATTTTTATATTTCATCCAAATGCCTTCAGCTATGCTTTAATTCTCTACATTGAGAGAAAAGAATAACTGAAAGAAAACAGGAATCTTCTACATGAGTAACTCGTGTAGCCAACACATTTCCCTATTTCGAAAGATGCCTTTTACCAAGGATTCTGTTTTTGATTAAATAAAAGTCACTTTATCTCCATTAATAAACTCATTGACTGCTGTGTGACTACTTACATAGGTTGTGTGAAGATGTCTGATTACATATAGTCAAGGCTGGGAAATGTAAAATGGTGTCATGTATGGCCTTGTCCTTTTTATCTATTTGCTCATTTGCTTCCGGCAGTGTGGCTCCCAGCTGGATCCCTCTGACTTGCAAAGGTTGAGACTTGTCATTCGACTTTGGAAGACCACTAGAGTTCTCTCTAAATTTGCTCTCAAAATTGCTACAGGTAAGAGCCAGATGATTAATTTACTAGATGCTCTCTCCCTTCTGAGTAATGACTGAATCATAGCGGATGCCATGGGTGGAAAAGACTGCTTGCCATAAAACTGTGTGGCTGTGTTTAGTGCTGTCCTTGTATCCTGACTTGCTATTCTCTCATTCTAAGATGCATCATGTCCTCAAACAGTATTAATAGTTCTGCAGGTAGAGTTGGTCTGTTTTGTCACTCATGTCAGCTATTATAGAAGGGAAATCATTGATTTATGATAAAGTTTATTTTAAGTGAATTGAAATGACCTCTCAAGGTTTGCAGACATCTGCCAAAATTCCTAAAATCCAGAGCTATTTTCTGAGGGAGAAATAGTCACCCTATGAGCCTGACCCAGCGATAAACAGGGAGTTCTTGTGGAGCTTTCCCTCCATGTCTTTCATTGCTCTACCTAACTCTGATACACTACTCAAGAGAGAACTGTACCACATTATGGCATTCCTTATGCCTTACCTAAGACATCGGATATGCAAAGGCTTTTTTGAAAGTTTTGGGAAGTTTTGGAGTTACGGGTAATTTCCCTTGTCTATATTTTGTACATTTCTTAATCTGTGAGGGTCTGGGATAGTAATGAAAGTGAGAGATAATGAAGTATTCATTATTTTATGCTAATATAGGAATAATTCTTCAGCTGAGAAAGCTGCTGATTGAAGATTTGTGATCATGGTAGTTGTTGGATTTTTGTAACAGTAGGATGTGCTAGTTAAGATGAAGCGAAATGCGATTACAGATTTTTTATTAGCTGTAGCATATAGATCAGTAAATAAAAAATTCAGATTTCCTGGCTTATTTTAGGATTTCTTCATTTCTGTTCATATGTGTCTTTTCAGGATGAATAACACAGTCATTGTTTTTTAAGGTCCTTTCAATATTCTTCACCAGCTCAGCATCTTTGGGAACTAACTAAAGTGCATTCCGCAGCATGTATGAGTCCATGTTATGTAAAATTGCTATTAGTGTGTAGGTTTTACATATCACACATTTTGAAACCTGTTTCTCTTGTGTGAGTTTTCTTTCATAAGAGCTGTTTGTTAACCATTGAGTGACTGTTTCAAAGGATAAACTGAAGACCTTCATTTTGTTTGATTTTTTTCCCCCTGAGCTTCTCTATGTTTATGGATTGTACACCCCATATTTTTAAAACTTACTATCTGAAGCTTTTTGCACAGTAAACAGCTGCAGATAACTAACTTACCTACTTTCCTCCAAGTTAAATAAAACTTTCTCCTCCACTTTCCCTGTATTATTTCTTTAATTATCAATTCTTTCCCATTTGCTGAGTAACACAGAAATGAACTGGTTTATGATTATTTTATATCCTCATTTGTGTATTGGGATAATTAATTGTGTAGTTTGTAATCCCAATACTGGGATGGTACTGACTAATCCTTTGGGTGATAATGATGTGTTCTTCTAAATTGCCAGCTTAAGAGCTCGGGTCAAATCCCAATGCAATAGCTCAGATTTTATTCTGCCTTATAATTACGGAATATCTTCATGAAGGCTTTCATGAACAGAAGGACATGAAAAGTGAAAACAGGTTGTCTGCTCACAAAGTAATACATATGAAGATGAAGGAACAGAGTTGGACGACTCATTTCTGTCCCTGTCCCATAATTTCTGCCTTCTTCTCTGCATCTCCTCAACCACAGTGTTTCGTGCTCAGCTCTCTGAACTCCTCATCATGTCTTCCCTTACCATGAGAGTGGATCCAAAATAAGTTGTCATGTTTTCCCCACACCTTTTCTTTGTTCATTGGCCACACATTGATCTTGTGTTGCAAATAGATTTTCCCTTCTCCGTACGGTTCAGAATATGATGGGGAGAAAAGAACACCAACAAGCACAACATCAGAAGATGCTGGAGTTGCTGACAGTGAACATCCTTACATTTTTTGGTTTGCTTCACAAAAAGATGGAGTATGAAGTTATGAGTCTACAGATACTTTTACACAAATGAATGTCTGGTTTTGCATTTGTGTTACCTCTAAAAGAAAAATCCTACCATGGAGGTTATAAAATAGGCTAAGCTTTATTTACCTAAGAGATAAGGAATTTTACTGCTTGCAAGGTTGTTTATGACATAAGCAAAGACAAACAGAAGGATGAAAGGAAAGACAGCATTTATTGTGAATATCCAAGAGAAAATGTTCATGAGCTGGGAGTTTAGGAAGTGCCAAGTGGATTATTTTCCCCATTTTCCTTTCTAGAAGTGGAGTTAGAGGTTCATTAATGTATGAAGGTAAGACCAGCATGTGCTACACTCTCTTTGTCCATCATGACAGAAAATTAATGACAACTAACCGTATTAATTCAATATTCTAGGCAAGTTGCACAGCCCTAATAATGAACTCATGATGGGGTAAATCACTTAATTTTTTTTCTCCCAGTTCCATCCTGAATTTGTGCAAGAACACAGTCTTGCTGGGACTGGGACAGGGCAGAGTCAGGAACACATAGGTCAAAACAGGAAGATCAGAATGTACTTGCTGACACTGCATAGGACACAAGTTTCTTGGAAAGCAATGAGCTAAGTACAATTTTGGTAAGATTCCAAACACGATTCAGGGTGTAGCTGATGATTTTTTTTTGATCCTTCCTTTGGAACTTGAGTTTTTTTAGTTTCTAGGTTTCAAGCTTTTCTCACAAAACAAGGTGGTTGGAAAGTTACTGCAGACAAAACTCCAAAGCTACCATGGGAGTTACGTTGCCTCACTCCAGGGACTGGAACTTTTCTGGAAGTACTAGAAAGCACATGATGAAATCACACCCTTGGGCACCACTTGATAGAGAAAGAGGAATAACCTCCCAGTGGGAGACCCTGGGGCAGGGTTGACACACAGCTGCCTCCACCATCACAGAGTTGAAGACTGCTATTGGTCCTCTTTATCCCTTTAGTCTCCTTCACACTTTTCTTCATCCAACATTGAGTGATGTACTCTGTTGTTTTTTTCACCATGCAGTGATGCAACACAACAATTAGAGCAGCATTGGAAGGCATGGGGAGCTTGTTGCACACTGTCAGATAAAAATTGGTAGGAGTGCTAGGCAGGACATAAGTCTTACTGATATTTGAGTTTTTCACAGATTTCTCTTAGGAATCATTTGGACCACATCAGAAAGAGATAGCTGGTAGATGACCCAGCTCTGGGCAGCTATAGTGGCATTGTCCCCAGGTGTTCGTATATCATCTCAGTGAAGGATGCTAATGACCCATTAAGGCAATTTGGAATGAAGACTGACAAATTTTTTTTATACTAATTAAAACTCAGTTGGTATTGCTAAGGACTCAAACTGGAGCTGCTGCACCTCTGCTATTTTCTGCATAAAATGAGCAGGACCGGGTTTAGGGGCAGTTGAAACAGAAAACTGGCTTAGGTAGTCATAAGACAGGAAGGACAAAACAAGCAAATATTGATTACGTGCCACTTGCCACTGTTTTCTGAGAAAATCAACACCAGTGAGGAATATATTTCCTTTTTTATTTTATTTGGAAATGAAGATAACAGTAAAAGGTGACAAAATAAATCTAAGAAGTCAAGATAAGGCCAGACCAGCTTCTTTTATTTTCTCATTTAAAAAAATCAGTATTTTCAACCTTAGCCATTCAAAAAAAAAATTACTAGGAGAGAATTTTTTCAAAAGGAATAAGTTTGAAGGTGATGTGTATACATGTGTCTATTAGTGTGAATATCAGGCTTGTGACATCAGATTTCACTGCAGTAATGTTTTCAAACCTTCCTCATCAATGTATTTGCCATTTACTTATTTTTATTTCGATGAAGATTCTCTTGTTATCAATTGACTTGAGGAAAGAGGTCTTCAATGTTCAGATATGAATGCAATCAAAAATCAAATATCAGAATAGTGTGTTGTGCTCTGATAACACCATTGCAATTGATATTAGAATTTTATATATCTTGTTTTTCAGGTTTGGGTTCTTTTGTCTGGTTGGTTGGTTTTGGATTTTTTATTTAATTTTAGTGGGTTTTTTTGGTTTTCATGAATTTTAAACTTTTTTTTAGTAAAGGATGGACTACATAAGATGTATCTGTTTTACATGATTATATCTAAGACAAAAAATCCCCACACCTTTCTTCTAGCTGAGAAGTTGTCTCTTCTGCTGCGTTTGTTTAAGCAGCAAAGTTCAGCCTGCAACTCATGCCACCCTGCTCCCACCAGCAGCCCAGTCATGTCTGGAGCACTGACCTATTTGCCTGGCAGAGTCCTAAGAGTTACAGCAACTAACTATTTCTGATTTCTCCTCCAGGCAGTGGAATGAGTTTGTGGTGCATCGCTTCCTCACCAGCTGCAAAGTAAGAATAAGACCAGTCTTATCGCCTTTGAAGGCTGACGAGGGTATGACAATAAATTCTTCTCCCTGTGCTTGTACAGCGCCATGTTACCATCATGTTCAGCTTGTCCTACTGCTTCTCCTTAAAAAAAATAGTACAGTCCATGAAAGAGGAGCTCCTGCTTAATGGAAATGACATTGTCAAGTTTTTAAAATGTTGTTGCTCTGTGCTAGTGTTTCTGAGAAGTTGTGGGAAGTTCACTCTTGTGTGATATCAACATGATTGCTATAAACAGCTGCTCTCAATCACCCAGGCAGTGAAGGGACTTGTCAGGGCTGACATATGAAGACTCAGAAAAACAAGAAAATACTAAATAATAATAATAAAAATTAATAATAAAACCCAACAACAATAATAATAATAAGGTGGGGGAGGGTGCTGGGGAAGGGAAACCTGGCAGTGGTTACAGAAACATGACTCAGCTTCTGTTCAGTAAACCCTCTGTTCAAGCACGTCTTGTCAGCTCATTACACAACACGTTTAGCAGGGGTTTTCGTAGTTCTTTCCTGGCTTCTCCACTCCGATTTCCTGTTTACAGCAGGCTAGGAACAAGATTTGTCAGAATAGCTGGAGAGCTGGACCCGGGCTGCAGGGGAGCTCCCTGCCAGACCAAGTTTTGCAGGATTTAGATCCAGGGATGCCCTGGCATTGTCCTGGTCTTTTAACAATAAACACAATGGTTTCACTCCAGCAGCAGTTGTATGTTCTGGTATGCACACACCAACTGGGTTCCTGCTCCTACAGTTAAAGTGTTTTCCCAGACAGAACACTTCATGAAACAAAAATAGGTTTGTGCCATTTACAAGGCCAATTATTTTTAATGCACCTTTTTGTTTTCCAGTATATTTCCTTATTTCTAAATTTAACTCATCAAAACTATTCATTTAATAATGTAGCTTTTTGAAGCTTTTCAAACATACAGATTGAATATGTGTAAAGAAAACAGAAGTGAGAAAATAGATGTGCAGGTTTGCTTTGCAATTTATTAAGCAAAAATTACCAAATACTGGCCATACCATTAGAGAGCATGTAATAAAATAAAATGTAAATCTATCAAGTTTACCTCCAAAATTTCCTTTACATATACCAAAGAACTTGAAATGTTTAATAGCTATAAGAAACTCTGCAATAATAGATAACTCCACCGATTCTGCTTTGAGTGTTTATCCAAGTGACATGCACAAATATAAACCCAGGAAACTAGGAAATTTCACATGCACTCTTTTAATCTGACCTCTGCATCCTGTGTTCTACTAGGTTAGCTTCAATGGATATTTTAAAAATATAGCTCTACATCAAATAAAGTGTAGAACAAATTTCTTTTGTAAGAAAACAACTTTTAGTTTTAAGCCTTCAGAGGCTTAAAATTAAAAAATTATGTTTATATACTCATAAATGGATGAAGAAGCAAAGCATTTTAAATATGGAAAATAAATTGTTGGTGCCTTTTTTTATTTGTTTGCTTGAAAAACATCTTGTTTTGTAATCTTAAAATGAAATCTTACTTTTTTTTTCCTTTCAAGTTACTTGATGTAGTGCTTTAGGCTAGAATAGCTGTAATGTGTTGCTGATCATAGAATTTGCCTGGTCTTCCATTATTTAAAAAGAAGCACATGGACTTGAAAAACCATATTGAAGGAAATAATTTGGGTAGCTCTCCCTAGCAAAGAATCCCTTACCTTATCTTCACAGAAAGTTCTCCTTGTGTGTTTTATGATTCATTCACATGAAACCTCATTCAAATCCAGAACTATCTGAGGCTTTACTTAACACTTTATGGTCATGCTGTAAGATGTGGGACATGGAAAGTATGTGGTATATATTGCTATTTAAAACTTGCACAGCTTTGGAAGCCTGAAGACTACTGAAGTCATAGTGAAAAAAGTAGAGAAGGTGAAGATGAGAAAGTGTTCTTCAAATTTCTTAATATATTATTATAAACAGAAAAATGAGATCACTAAGATGGTTTTCAAATACTAAGTCTCCTGCATGCTGAGACTTTAATGGCAGAAGAATTACTCTGGATTCACAAGCAAAAATGTATGCTTAGTAGAAATGATCAAGGTGAAATTTTTGGCAGCTGTTTGATGTAGCTTATGGCCGCAGCAGTTAGACTGGATAATGGCATTTAAACCGTATCTGGCTACAAATGTTGCTCGTGTTGCAGTGTTGCTACAAGAACTGCACTCGTCAAAGACACCGGTCACCTGGAGCAAATTCAGAGAGCAAATTATATATTTTGAGTTCTAGCTTGCCCCTATCTGTGTATACTTATTAACTCTAATGCACACAGAATATTCTCAGTAAGAGATACTTTCTTAGGCAATTTTTTTTGTTGAAAAATAGGTTTCCAATGGATAGCATAAATATTGCTAATTTCTTAGAGCTCTCCTTTACCCCAAGAATGAATCAAAGAAGAAGATGGGCAGCAATAAGTCCCTACTAAATGGAAGACTACACTATAGTTTATGTTAGGTTAAAAGGTGAAGACGTATTTCTTGTAAAAGTTAACCATAGTTAAACTTTCCTCATGCAGGCATTAAGAGGTATTAGGACGGAGCTCTGGAATATCTCTCTCTGTCTTTCATATATGGCAGAACACACTCCACTCATGGCTCTAAAGAGAAAGTCAGCAAACCATTGTATTAAAAACACAACGTCATTGCAAATTGTAAGATTTAGTTGTCATCTTTTCTATGACCACTGTTTTATGTAACTCAACAGGAAATTGCAGCACTTTGAGAAAAAAGGTTACATGAACACAGGGCTTACAGGAGACTTTCGTTCCTTACTTCAGCAGCCTCCGAAGCTAGTTAACTAAACATAGGAAGAGCGTTTCTGGGCACAGCAATGTTGGAGGTTTGCAGGAAAATGGGGGTTCAGATAACGCATCTTCAAAGTGGCAATCCTTGGTGTTGCCTATGCCTTAGCTGTATTAAACGACCTACTTTTCTCTCTGCAAGAGCTCAGCTGGGGGTGGTGGACAACACTGCTGCCCTTCCAGAGTGACAGGACAAATAGCTCATCGGTGAGAGCATCAGTTGCTTTAGAGAGCAATGGAAATTAGAGCAGTGTCTATTAGGAGACAACGTGGGTGTCAGAAAACTGAGCACAGGCTGGCTGGCAAGATTTTCAGCTTTCTGGAACACACAGGACAAAACTGCATATAGTATATTTTTCAGTAATTGGAAAGTGTATTTTACTATAAAAAACCAAACTGTCTTACCTAGTATGTTACTAATGAATTAAAGAAGTTCCTCTGAACCTGTTAGAGTCTGTGCAAAATGAATCTGTGGGCTCAATGACATAACCAGTGTGCTGTCAGCCTGCCATCTATTAGACATGCAGAGTGGCTGTGAGTGCGCTGGTTGTACCATGCTGGATCTGTGAAGATGCAAGCCTGATGGAGCAATCTGCAGTTTTGGTTGCCGAATTCTAAGGTTTGGGTTAAAGAAACGCTGAAGCAAAATGCAAGAATGCATGCAGATAATTTATCTAGTAAGTTGCATGAGCTAAACTGTGTCTCTTAATTTCACAGTGTACCTATCCTATAGGATGCTTCATTCTTTTCAGTTCAGAAGTAAGAGTTTAAATTTCATAATCTGCACTCATACAAACCTTTTAGCAATTTCCTCCTCATTGTTCTATGGAGGTGATATTGGGAAGGCTGATGCCACAATTGAATGCCTGTCCTCCATGATTTATGACAGAAATTTCCTCTTAGAACCTTTCCTCTAAAAAGAATTAAAAGAAAAGAAGTTTTTTAAAATACTGTTTTGATGAACTGAAATAAATATATGTCAATTTTTCAATAAATAAAACAGCGCCTGAAAAAACGTACCTGATTAAAAACCATTATCTTTATGTTTCTCTGTATCCTAATCACAACCTGATGGGTTGAAAGACACCAGAAGAATGTCACCATTGCCAAATTCTACATCTGGATCTTTGACTTCTTTGACAGACATGTAACATCCAAAATATCTAGGCGTATTGCCAGTGACTGTTCAGATGTTGGTGCAGGGGAACACACAATGTTCTTCACAGATCTGTGTCCAGTCATTCCCCTAGAATTGCCTTTTTCTGATTGTCTTTTTTTTGTGCTGACCTTGTCTGGATTGAGAGAAGTACTCCTCTATTTGTTTTTTTCCGTGAAAGGAAGGTGACTGGGGAAGCTGAAAATTTCTTTTTCTGCAGGTTTAGTGAAGCAGCAGTCATGAATCAGAGCTAGATGAAACTGAGTTAAAGAGCCAAAACTAATTAAAATCTGTGAACTACAAGGAAATCAACAGAATGGAAGAAATTTCAGCCTTTTAACTCAGTAAACATAGTCAGTGAGCCACAAATCCTACTTTTGATGATAATTTTTGCCTTTTCTATGTACTGTGTTTATGTAATATGACCCCCTCAGAAAAAATAAAGAAAAGAAAAAAAGGCAGTTAGGTATATGCACTATCACAGGTATATGTACTATCATGTAGAAGCAAACTGTACATCCATGAAATTAATTGTACAGAACTGGACTTGTCGCAATCCATATAAACACACAAGATGTGAAAAGCCTGAGCTTATTATTTCTATTTCTTTAATAAGACCAATTGCTTATATGCTATTTATTTAAATAGTTGCAACCATCTTCTTCCCCCACCCTTGCTTTTTCCTTTTGGAGAGAAACAACTCCTAGAAATAACTAGTGTCAGCTGTGAATTCTGGAGGAGAAGCCAAGAATATAAAACCCGTGCATGTGTGGACAGATCTGACCCTCATGGGGAACATGGTGACACAGTCTCTTTTCCCCGCCCCGGACAGCCTGGTGTCAGCAGCACCTTTTAGAGACAGGAGCCAAGGGACTTTTAGACCAGGAGCCAAGGGACCGATTTTCCCTGCAGCTGCTCCTGAGAGTCAGATGCCCTTGCTGAGGATGAGGCTGCACTTTCACTATCCCTGCTCAGAGGGGACGGTGACTGGATCCTGCTGACAAGACCCAGTGTTCCCATAGCACCCCTATTAAGGTGGTTGCCTGTGTTTACGTTGCTCAGTGCGGGGCGTTCTGTGCTCACCCACGACATTCAAACGTTGCTGAGTGACGTAGACTAAACTTAAAGCAAGCAGATGGCACCCACTGCCTCTGAGGAAATTAAGCAGAGGCACCATGACAAGGTTTCTTGCTGTGTCATTCTGGCTGTGTCCATGGCACACACTGCTTCCACCGATAAATACCAGTAGCTTTTGGTTTTCAGCAGGCTCCACTCCTCTTAGGTTTTTTCCCCTCTTTGTCTTCTTGTAACAACGCTAGCCTTAAGGCTTCCTGGGGGTCTGGGTTGCAATTTATGAATGTAAAACTTTTTAAAGGTCACAAGAGTGCTTGTTCCTCCTGTCAACAACTTGCCTTGCAAGAGGGCTGGAGAAAAGTGTTTGGTTCAGTTCCTGGGTACAATTCACAGCACTGTAGAATAATCCAGTAACAGCATTTTGAAACCTCTTTTTAAAACTGTCACCATGTTTAGAAAGATCTATGGGCTGCAGAAAAAGAACATCTTCTTATAAAGCTGGAAAACAAAACGGCACGTCCAAGTCTAAACTGTCCTTGTCTGAACCGGACAGATCTCTGCTTTGTGTAATCAGTCAACAGATCTCTGGACCACATACATCAAAGCTGTTCCTTACCCGTAGTCCCTTTTGTCCATCCCTGCCTGTGTTTTGGGCTCTGCACATTATCCCTCCAGAGTGACGCAGGTGATAAGAGGTAGATGCATGTTGATGGGGAATTTGCTCTCTCAGAGGTTCCTGAAGGGCCTCTCACTGCTTTCAGCAAGGGACTTTCCTGCTGCAATGTACTTAAAAACTGCAGATTGCACTACTGAGCTAAAAATATCTGTGTGTTCGTCAGAGGTGAGATGTCTGGCTTCCCTCTTGGTGGCTCTCTTGGACACCCTGGGTGGAGGGGCCAGTTGCCAGTTGCAAAATTTGGGTTTCTTCCTTCCCCCTGCACTGCTCTTTAATTGTGATAATAGCAACTTTCCTTTCAGATCTGCTCACTTTGAGCCAAGAGTAAAAGAATGACTTGTTGGAGTATTTTGTATTTATCAACTAGTTGCCAAGAGAATAAGGTTTAGCACGGCGGAGCTTGCCTTTTGCAGTAGCAAATAAAACATGCTGCTTGCACTCTGTTTCAACCCTAACCATGTTCTCAAGTGCAGTATTTCTTGTTTCTTCTGGTTGTGCCAGAAACCTAGTTAGTATTCAGCCATGCAAAGTCATACGAGAGTACCAAATATATCCCAAATAAATTAATGTAATTTAAAATTACTTTCTAATTGCATATGGGAAGCAAAAAACTGTAAGCACAAATGTTGGGTAGTATAGCCTTCATTAGAACAGTGTTTCCCTATGTTAGCTACATGAAAATGCTGCTTATAAACCTTTTTAAAGTTTAATTTGTTTGTGGTTTGTGGTGCTTTGCTTTTTTGGGGTTTTTTGGGGGTGGAGGGGTAGTCATGAGACAGAGGTAGGATGTGTTATCTCCCAGGTAAAAAGATACAAGTTCACTGCAGTGCACTCTAATATTAGTGGTTCCTCTGAATGCTTTTAACCTGTGATAAAATCACCTTCAAGGTAAGACAATTTGCATTCATTGTGAGACAATTCATTATAATAATGCCGAAATACCTTAAAATAGCTCCCATATTGCAAACGCCTATTTACTAGTTCATACCATGAATAAAATGTGGGTTTTATACAAGGAATTCAAAAGTCTATCTAGTCAGTACTCCTAGGGGCTTTTTTCCATAGAATATGATCGGGGAGAAAGTTTATAGTGTATTTTCAAGCTCATTCTGAGAAGGCATTTTGGGTCAAAAAGGTGGATGAAATGGGTTTTCTTTGAGGAAATACAGACTTATATGAGGCTTTACGGTAGCATGAGTTATATGTACAAAAAAAGAAGTAGGATATTTTGAAGCATTCAAAAATTTGAATAAAATATAGGAAGAAGAAGATAGCAAAGGGATTAAGAGAAGATTATTACTTCCTTTGAATTACTTTGAATTATAAGGGCAAAAAAGTGGAAAATCATAAAAAAAAGTTTTATGGCTTTAAAGTTTACTTAAATTACATTTATCTACTTCTGCACAGGTCAGATATTGTTTTCTTCCTTTGTTTTGTTTGGGAGGTCAGTTTTACATTGTACAACTGAAGAATCGCTTTGTTACTTCAGAGGTGTGCAACTCTGCCACCATAAACAGTGTTGATGCCCTAAAAAAATTAAGGGCAGCAGTAAAACTCTCTTTCCTGTCTTATCCTGTTAAATGACAGGGAAGAGGACAATTTAATTTAATGTATAGGACATACTTATATAGCTGTAAAACACTGGTGCAGGTTTCTCTTTGATTACATTGCATATTGAATATTGAAATAATATTTTTAAACAGAGCTGAAGGTGTTACCATGGTCTATTCTCTTGGAATTCTTAACTGGGATAAATGGGCTAATTCTGGAAGAAATGGACTGGTGTCAACAGACTTCAACTGATGTAGGGTAGACACCCCAAGCAAGAGTGTAAATAATAAAAAAGCAATTTATTAATCAGAAGTCATTACCTCGTGAATACTCGACACCTTTTACAGAAAGTATTCTTAAATTCTGTTTCTTAGCTGATGGGCAACAATGACAGCTTTGCCTTGAGCATTGACCATCTCCAGTGGGGAGTCTAATTTTAATTTAAGGCAGTCCCATCACAGCAAGGCCTTTTTTAGCCCTGGGAAATTGCATTACTTTTTCGAAAAATAATAAGTAAGTTTTGCAATAATTTTTCCCCTCCTCCTATGCTCCAACCTACTATTCAGCTGAAAACAAAAGTATCATGTGTCCTTTGAGAAAGATTGAATGGCATCAGATTCATCAGCTCATTTTAAAAATAACATTTACTACACCAATACACAGGTAACAGGTCGTGGCCTCCCCATGACAAAGCATCCCATGGAGAGTTGGTGAGTCAAAGGCATGCTTTAGCCTGGAGAGGCTAAATCTTCATGATGGAAGAAAACAGACTCTTGGTAGTGATGTATGGGACCAAGCGGAAACATTGTGTACTTGGTTATTCCCCTCAGTGCCCCAGCAGAAGATCATGCAGGGAGCTGCTCATGGTAGATGGAGTGCATTGTCTTAGAGAGAGTGCTGAGTTTTTCCTGTATAAGATGTCAGATTGTACTGCAGGAGTAGCAGAGAATTATCACATAGTGCCAGGCTAACTTTCTGAATGTGTTTTTTAAGTTGTACATTCCTCTCCCCCTTAAGCCACATCTAAACAATTCAATTTTGATGTTATATTTAGCACTCTCCTCTTCTCTGATCCAGGTAATTGTCTGTCATCCAAATACGACAAACATTTCAGGCCAGGTAAGTGCTTGAAGCAAACTCAACAGGCAGAGTGTCCTTCTGAACTCTGAATCCTGCGTTAGGAGCCGTACTAGGTGAAAGGCACACTGTTCAGCTTCGATTTCATGGCAGCACTTGGACTTCACTCAGAAGCTACTCCTCTGTCCTAACATCCACTAGGTTGCGAGATAGGGAGATCCAGCTCTAAAAATAGTATGCTGTATCCAGGTGGAGTTCCAAGAGTGAATGATTTCTGGGAGAAGATACAGGTTACTTTTCTCCTATTTCTAGGATGTGATCTGGAGGGCAAGGTGGAATGCACCTGACAATGTGCCTTTGGAAGTGACTTTCACTAGTAGCATCCAAATCCAGGATCTGAAATCCACAGTAGTGGTCATACAGTGGAAATCCTGGTAACTCTTAGCATGTCTGTGGATCTCTGAATGCGGACTCCACTCAAAATCCAAAAAGTGGGATGTCTGGCCTCTATGGCCCCAGGAGCAGCTGTCCTCATGCAGAACTAGCCTATGGAAAATCTCCGCTGGGCATATGTCTCTCTGCAAGAGCTGCCCGTAGCCTGTGCACCTAGTCATAGGAATTGGTTCAGATCAGCAGCGTCTGCCCAGGCAAAGATGTTTTCCTGTGGAAAAGCGTTGCTGGGTTGCTGCCCAGCTTCACAGGCTACTTCTGGCGACCCTTCTTCACTGCTGTAGCTGGGCTTCGTGCTTTGTAGCTGTGCTTTGGAAAGGTAAGGTGGATGAAGACCACGGCGAGGTAGCAGTCCATTTCTGTGTAACACAGGAAGGCTTAAATCTAGAAGGGTTAAAAAGTACTAGGTACATGTTTCAACTAGCTAATTCACAGAAAATATATTGATCCATATTGCAGCATTGCCTCTCAAAGCTCAAGTGCTTAAGCAATTGTAACTTGCTGCTGCTCTGTACACTTCAATGGAAGAGTGGAAGAGCCTTTAGTTTTACATCCTGGTGTAACAGACTTATGTACGTACACTCAGGTATTTATATAGAGAAATAAGAAACATTTGCATTTAAAAAATCAGACCTCAAATAATAAAGGTTTGATAACTTCAAAATTTGTAACACTGACAATACAGCTAGATTTGTTAGGTAGAGGGTGCTGGTCTGAAAATACAGGATTTCAAGATGTTGCACCGAACTGCCAGAACAGTGTCCCTTTAACAGTGCTAACTTAAATTCTGTCACATAGCATTAGAAACCCCTAAGAGGGGTTGTGCAGGTATTAAAAAAAAAAAAGTCACTTAGCTAGGAAGGAGCTTGTTCTGGTTTTGACTGGGGTAGTTAATTTCTGTCACAGTAGCTATTACAGGGATGTGCTTCAGATTTGCACAGAAAGCAGCTTTGACAAGAGATGTTCTAGTTACTGCTGGGCAGAGCTCACAAAGCATCAAGACGTCTTCTGCTCCTTCAATCACCCCACCAGTTGAGTGGGCTACACAAGGAGCTGGGAGGGGACACAGCTGATCCCTAGTTGACCACACGGATATTCCAGGACATATGGTGCCATGCTCAGCATACAGAGCTGGGGGAAGAAGGAAGTGGTAAGACATTAGTAATAATAGAGTTTGTCTTCCCAAGTCACCACTAAGGCATGATGGAGTGCTCTTTCCTGGGGATGGCTGAATGCAAGATTGTCCACTGGAAACAAGGAATTAATTCCTTGTTTTGCTTTGTGTCTGTGGCTTTTGCTTTTTTAACTGTCNTAAGTGCTTGAAGCAAACTCAACAGGCAGAGTGTCCTTCTGAACTCTGAATCCTGCGTTAGGAGCCGTACTAGGTGAAAGGCACACTGTTCAGCTTCGATTTCATGGCAGCACTTGGACTTCACTCAGAAGCTACTCCTCTGTCCTAACATCCACTAGGTTGCGAGATAGGGAGATCCAGCTCTAAAAATAGTATGCTGTATCCAGGTGGAGTTCCAAGAGTGAATGATTTCTGGGAGAAGATACAGGTTACTTTTCTCCTATTTCTAGGATGTGATCTGGAGGGCAAGGTGGAATGCACCTGACAATGTGCCTTTGGAAGTGACTTTCACTAGTAGCATCCAAATCCAGGATCTGAAATCCACAGTAGTGGTCATACAGTGGAAATCCTGGTAACTCTTAGCATGTCTGTGGATCTCTGAATGCGGACTCCACTCAAAATCCAAAAAGTGGGATGTCTGGCCTCTATGGCCCCAGGAGCAGCTGTCCTCATGCAGAACTAGCCTATGGAAAATCTCCACTGGGCATATGTCTCTCTGCAAGAGCTGCCCGTAGCCTGTGCACCTAGTCATAGGAATTGGTTCAGATCAGCAGCGTCTGCCCAGGCAAAGATGTTTTCCTGTGGAAAAGCGTTGCTGGGTTGCTGCCCAGCTTCACAGGCTACTTCTGGCGACCCTTCTTCACTGCTGTAGCTGGGCTTCGTGCTTTGTAGCTGTGCTTTGGAAAGGTAAGGTGGATGAAGACCACGGCGAGGTAGCGGTCCATTTCTGTGTAACACAGGAAGGCTTAAATCTAGAAGGGTTAAAAAGTACTAGGTACATGTTTCAACTAGCTAATTCACAGAAAATATATTGATCCATATTGCAGCATTGCCTCTCAAAGCTCAAGTGCTTAAGCAATTGTAACTTGCTGCTGCTCTGTACACTTCAATGGAAGAGTGGAAGAGCCTTTAGTTTTACATCCTGGTGTAACAGACTTATGTACGTACACTCAGGTATTTATATAGAGAAATAAGAAACATTTGCATTTAAAAAATCAGACCTCAAATAATAAAGGTTTGATAACTTCAAAATTTGTAACACTGACAATACAGCTAGATTTGTTAGGTAGAGGGTGCTGGTCTGAAAATACAGGATTTCAAGATGTTGCACCGAACTGCCAGAACAGTGTCCCTTTAACAGTGCTAACTTAAATTCTGTCACATAGCATTAGAAACCCCTAAGAGGGGTTGTGCAGGTATTAAAAAAAAAAAAGTCACTTAGCTAGGAAGGAGCTTGTTCTGGTTTTGACTGGGGTAGTTAATTTCTGTCACAGTAGCTATTACAGGGATGTGCTTCAGATTTGCACAGAAAGCAGCTTTGACAAGAGATGTTCTAGTTACTGCTGGGCAGAGCTCACAAAGCATCAAGACGTCTTCTGCTCCTTCAATCACCCCACCAGTTGAGTGGGCTACACAAGGAGCTGGGAGGGGACACAGCTGATCCCTAGTTGACCACACGGATATTCCAGGACATATGGTGCCATGCTCAGCATACAGAGCTGGGGGAAGAAGGAAGTGGTAAGACATTAGTAATAATAGAGTTTGTCTTCCCAAGTCACCACTAAGGCATGATGGAGTGCTCTTTCCTGGGGATGGCTGAATGCAAGATTGTCCACTGGAAACAAGGAATTAATTCCTTGTTTTGCTTTGTGTCTGTGGCTTTTGCTTTTTTAACTGTCTTTATCTCAACCCATGCATCTTCTCACCTGACTCTTCCAAGAGAGTCTCTTCCCCAACCCACTGGTGGGGAGGTTAGCGAGCAGCTGCGTAGCACTTCCTTGCTAGTAGAGATTAAACACTAACAGATCTCCAAGCAGATTAGCAAAATGACAAACAACTTTCATGTTTCTTACTGGTTTGAACCAGAACTTAGGCAAAAATTATTAACAGTGTTATTAATAGGGAGAGAATTAACTCTGAAGAATTTTTGTCTGCATTCTTCACCAAAAACAAACTCAAACTGAAATGCTCTGTTTCAGAGAGGGAGGTCCTATTGTTTGTAATACGTAGGGTGATGGATCAATGTTAGTGTTGCCCACAACAGCAGCTTCATCACTGAAGATACAATACTGTGGGAACACAGTGGCCCAGTACCCCAAACACCAACAGGGAGGCACAGGGCAGGCCAACCACTCAAGCCCCTGATCTTCTCCCAGGTCAAATGACAAGCTGATCCTGAAGGATGATGACAATCCATTTTAACTGTGCGTGGCATACAGGACATGCAGTGGCACAGCCACGCTGCTGGCACACTAGGGAGACTCAACAACGCTGCACAGGGCACAGGTGGACATTCTGACATCTGCTTACTGCCAAGGGAACAGCAAAGGACACCTCCTACAACCCAAGTCAACAAACCTCATGTCGAAGTCCCATCTGCAAAACAAACCTTCGAAGTCACTCCCCAATTTCCTCCTATCACCCCAAAATTTGTGTCACGTCCTTGGCGGAAGGACTAGACACCTCTGTCACTGTACGGTCACTGTAGTTGTAATATGATATAAACAGAGTCCTAAAAACGCATTTCCCATCTGGGACTGGGCCCCACAAGCTCATTGATGTAAATAAAAGAGAATGAGGATCCCAAAACTACACTCCTGGGGTACTCAGTGGTATAGTTCTAGAAATAGCTTTTCTCTATTGTTTAAGACAGGCAATACATGTTTTCCTGCAGTAAGTTCCTGTACTACATGATACTTGTGGCTTTTCTTTCATGCATAGATGTAACTTTTAAAAATTTTTTTAAAAAAAGTTTATTTTCCACAAGGAAGAGCAATAGGAAAAATTAAACTGTTTTCCACATATTGTTTTCTTAAAACAAGAGTCTACAAGGACATATTCAGCACCAAAACTAAAAACAAAAAGAAGTACAAACAGCCATAGAATATAATCTATAAAGCAAACATTTAATATTGCACTTTGTTTCTCTAATGTTTGGATTTTACTTACTTTTTCCTAATTCAGATCAGAATTCTCTATCAAATACCGGGCTAAAACTGTGAACCTCAAGTTTTACAATGCTGAGAATTGACCAATATTTGTGGAAGAATAATGCCTCTGAGTAACAATGTAATTTGAACTGGAAGTCTTTATTTGATAAGCTTATACAATTTTTCATTCTAATCACAAAGGCTATGATGCCAAGTCAATTAATATGATATTGGTCAATCCTGCCTCATATGCAATTTTCCATTATATTGTGGTAAGTACTTTAATGCTATGTGTATCAGCAATTGTTCCCTAGTCTGTTAAAGTAACAAAAAAGGAAAAAAAAAGTAAAACCACCAAATGCCCTTTTATACCAACGATCCCATCAGCTTTAAAAATTGTCTGGTTGGAGAGGGTAGAGGGAAGGGACATCCACAAAATTGGCCTAGTAACATCATCAAATTTCCTTCTTGCCAATATTCCCGCTCAAAGCCCCAGCCTTTTAACTGAATCACTTAAAACGCGACTCATTTATATTTTATCACCCTGTTGTCATTTTTGAAACATGAATGATCTTTCATGTTCTCGTAAAGGCCACTTATGGAAAAGCCTATTTTGTCGCATTTATGAAGCCTTAAAAACAAGGCAGATGTTTTTAAGAATCAGCACCATGCAGAAACACCAGCTTCCCCTCTCCCACTCTCTTCTGAGCTTTTTTATTGCACAAGGAGACAGGTATTTGATGAATTAGATCTTGATTTGTTTAAGTAGTCAAGACCAGCAGAGCGTCCCTTTGTCAGTGATCTGTGTTACATGGTTTCTGAAAAGCGAAGTTGACTTCCGTTGTACATCTCTAGCATATAAGCGCTGGTATTTGTTAGCACAGGTAATTGCTCCATTGCACTCTTTTTCCTGGGGCACACTCAAGGGCAAGTGGTCTTTTCATACAGTTTCTTGCATTCTGTATGAATATATGGTAAAATTCACTGTGTTGTTTTAAAGCTGTTAGAAGTGCCACAGAAGAAGCAGTCATCGAAGCGATTCCAGCTAACACATATTTAAGCACGGACGGTAACACTGATCTTTCCCACTTTAATTATACTTCTGATCTTGTACAGTGTCATAAACCCTGAAGGTAATACAAAGTGCACAAACTGAGCTCTTAGCATAGTACAAGCTTTTCCTGCAGTTTGAAATATACTTTCTACTAGACTCATTACATATAGAATTTTTGGTGATTAAGTAGCTATATATAAAAATAAATTTACTTTCCCTTCCTATCCCTACTACTTGAGATATTGATCTGTCTGTGGATCCTAGACAGTGTATGACTACTTCCTTTTAAGATTCTTTTTAAGAATAGCTGGTGTCTGCTGGTGCTGCTTTCATTTGTGCCTTTTTTTTTAGAGCTTCACAACTTGAAGACAACTTGAATCTCCTTTTTATAATGTAGAAAGGGAAATGGGAATGAGGTGCGTTTTGTAACTTTTGTGTATGTCCCTATTCCAGATCTCCCTCTCAAGTAAAGAATAAAAACAAAACACAAACACAAAACAAAAAAAGAACTAACTCAACAGTGCAACATAAAAAAACAAATAGCATTCCAACAGTTTGGCAAGTGATGAGTTCACCTGAGATTAAGTGATTTTTAGGCAGTCTGTAACAAAATGCTGCTTTGCGATAATAGTAGAAAGGCAACAAATTCTTAAAAGAAATCAAGAAAGTATACAATCTTGATGAAGTCTATTAGTTTCTTTCTATTAATTCTTCACCCTCCCACCCTATCCCCATATCTGTTGCTTATCTACTACAGTAGGCTGCAAAACATACAGCAAGAAGGATTGGCTTGAAGGCATTTGATGTTTGTAAATAAATCCACAATAGGATCCAAGCTGAAGAGGTGATACATGATCAGCCTACTAGGACAATTCTGAGCATGTGCATACGCAGGTAAAGTCCAGGCTACATTAAATTAAAAAAAAAAAAGTAAAGTCAGTGCATTTGTCAAAGTCTGTTGCTGTTGGGGTTTTTTTTGTTTCTTTCTTTTTTGTCAAAGCTTTCTTTTGCTCCTTATTGTGCGGACCGCAAGAAATAAGAAGGGGGCAACAACTGTCCGTCATAAATGAGAAAAAGCTGTAGTGACACTGAACCGCACAATGTAAGCAATAAGCATGTGCAAATTTCCAAATCGTAAGAGGAAGCCAAACCTCTCTTAATGTGGTTTGAGTGTTTGGACACACATGACTGTAGGTTAGTAAGGCTGCTCCTAGTATGTGCCAGTATTTAAGAGGGACGGGGGAAAGCTCAGTTCTTCAAGCATGTGGAGCAGTCCTACAGTGTTACTGTAGGCTTCAAAGCATGATCACAGGTTGTTTTCATTTTTTCACCACACAGGCAAGAGCAAACCCACTTTCTCTGAAAGTGTGTCTCCACTATGATGCCTTGACCTTCAACACGGCAGGTATGATTCAAAACCCAAGTCAAGTCAGCTTCGTACGTATTCCTTCAACGAGAGGGGCAAGATGGTCTGTCATCTGTGGGTTGATCTGGGTTTGGATCAATCTAAATAAAAGAGGAAAAAAAACAACAACCCAAGGTATTTTTAGAACTGGTTGCTAGAAAATAAACCAATCCAAATACCAAAATTTTAAAATCCAAGACAGTCAGAGATAAATGGTATTCCCAATCCAAAGGTTATTCCAGTAACTGAAATATCTCCAGAAATTAGACAAAACTTTGAATTGAAAATTAGTAAGCATAGTGAAATAAGCACAAAGATGTAATAAAAAAATTGAAACAAACCTGTGATAGTAGCACGAACGTTTTAAATTATTTATTGCATACTAAGAAGACAACCTGACTCATCACTGAACACGTAACTTAAAATACTAAACCAATATTGGAAAACATTTTACTTAAAAAGGCACAAAATTATCAGTAAAAAGTTGTTCTACTTAATTTGTAAGTAATGACTCCTGAACAACCCCATGGAATGCCTTAGAAATTCATGTGTTCAACACATTACATCTTCTTCCTTTCACCAAAAGGAAGGAGGTGAAGAACATGGTAACTTAGGTCTCCAAAACTGGATAGGAAGTATAATTTAAGTGGAGGCTACACAGTTTGGTCAGTTAATTTTATAAAGCCATTTTTAGAACAAAGGAAAAGCTTATTTCTAAATCTTTAGAGTACCTAAAATGAAAAGGGCCTGACTTGTACTCTTGGTTTACATTATAGAAGAGTCTGCAAACAAGACACAAAAACCCACTCACTCACTCACTAGCAGCTTAAGTGTTTCAAGAAGAAAAGAAAAAATCAAGAGGGGGTGGATGCAGGCAAGATTTAGCCAAATGACACTATTCTATTTTGTCCTATACCACTGCTTTTCTCTGAAAAATATGAATATGGCTTTTGAAGCTTCTGAAAACTAAACTTGAGTCCCAGCTACTGAGTGACTTTCTCAGAACTAAACTTGCAGACAGAATGTTTTAACTGTGCATTTAGAGAAACCTAAGCCAGAAATAATGCCTTTTTAACTTCTCTACATGGAAATTCTGAAAGTAATACATACAAACAACAAAAAATCTACAATGCTTTTAGAAAGCAGAGATGAAAAACATTAGTATTCGCCTATGTCATGTATTACACACATAATGCAATATAAGTTTAGTAAGTTGCCCAGAGGGTGTAAAATAGTTTAGGAAATTTCTACAAAGCATTAGAACAGTGAAGAATCCTGGAAATTTTCTGATGTAATTTACCTGCATTTAGCAAAAACAAAGTTACCTTTTCCCCTTTTCATATTTTTGATTATTTGTCCTAGTTTTCATAAAGTAGAAACAGTTTCTTACATTTATCCCACACGACAGAATTCAGAGAAACAGTGAATTCTTCACTATATTCTGAGGTACCTACTTCTGAATACAGGGGTGGAGGCAGAAAACGAAACTCCTGGATGTACGCAAACAGTGGTCCTGGAAGCGCTCTCTCAAAGTCATCACAAGCACCTAAGGGTGCAAGGCTGGACTGTCGTTGTTCCTCTGTAACCACTTCTGCATAGCTGGGAGGTGCTGCAGGGAAAAGGCACACGCAGTTCGAACAACAAGTTCTTATGCATGTCAAAACATATAACATGATGAATATTAAACTTTTATATTGTAAAATGCACCAGCAGCTACTAGATAAATTACTTCAGTGATTTTTCCACAGTTACTGAACACAAAAAAGAGACAGTAGGCTGTTATAGTTTATTTTAAGACTATGCTCAAATCCAAGAGCAGACTGACCAGTGTTTATTGTGGCCTAATTATCACCTTCAAATTTAAAGCATATTCAGAATACTGAATTTCTCTTACAGGCAGTAATGACAGAACATTGCATTCCTCTGGATTCAATCATCAGGGCCTGGGATTTGCACATTAAAACCCCCAGATGTTTATATGCAAAAAGAGTAAAGAAGCTACGGAGTTTCTCCTTTGACAAGAGATTCCCACTGAAATGAATTCTATTATCTTTTCACACAGTCTTGGCTACTAAGGTTGATAAAAGTCACCCTAACTGCTAGTTTGGTAGGTTACAATGCCTTATAACCAAGGACACAGTTGGGATACTGGAAGCAGAATTAATTCTGCCCAGGTACAATGGCATTCTGTGCTTTCACTTGCACCAGCTTCCAAGCAGCTGGATTCCCCTGCTTGTACCTTAGAGAGGAAGGCAAGGAGGGCAACTCTATTCTTCTACAGAGAGCAAGCAGGTAGCAAGAAAACATCCTCAAGGGATTTTCTATGGGCTTTATTATGAAGGAGGTAATTTGTGCCTGCTTGCAAGACAGCAATGAATGAAGCACACAAAAATCAAAACAGACTTGTTTTGTCAGGTTACCTTCTGGTCTTTCAGGCAGCGTCAGACCAAGCCAATTCATGTTCATGCTACACTGGCTGCTTACACTTGATGTTCTGCTACCAAATGGGTGTAGAGGAATGGTGCCAATGACCAGTGGTAAGTTAAGGAATAAATCCATGGCGCCAGGAATATCCACATATACCTAAAAC
Organism: Ifrita kowaldi; assembly: GCA_013398055.1. Classification (NCBI taxonomy): domain Eukaryota; kingdom Metazoa; phylum Chordata; class Aves; order Passeriformes; family Cinclosomatidae; genus Ifrita; species Ifrita kowaldi. The sequence continues at coordinate 45,149 of VZRS01003580.1, read as the reverse complement.
AACACAGAGGTATAGATTAAAAATAGTTTTGTATGAGCACTTCGTAATTATTAGACTAAAATCTCCACCCATGAAAATAAATTTTCACAAGGAACTGAGATTTCTTTTTGCTTGTTTCAGAGCCAATGTCCCTATGGATACAAAAAGCCCTCCAAGGCAAAGGCAGATCTATATTCGTAACAAAAGTCCCCACATGGAAATGTGACCTACTCACAACACACTTACTTAGAACATGCAAGATTTAAACTGAATTTACTTAAGAGAATTCTTGTCAGGAGACCTAATGCTAGGCTATGTATTTCTGTTGTAACTAGTTAGCAGTTCACAATGCTTTGTTAACAATTTGCAAGGAATCATGGTAACTACTCATGCTCCAATGAAACAACCCAACATACCATCAGTGAATACTCCACCCGGATTATACTACAGTCAAGGATTGAAGGAGAAACAGGCGGAATTTTCAACTGTTTGCCATTCCAGGTTTCTGTTTTGCCAGAAGACAAGGATTCCCCACGCAGGTTGGCAACAAGCTGTTTGACTTCCTTCATTTTTCCTTTGGCATAAAATGCCTGTGTTTGGTAAATGGCTGCCTTTGGCACCACCACACGGGAAGAGCAGTTCTCAATCTCAGCAAAGATCTGAATTGATTCACCTGAAACAAAGCAAAATTTCACTTTTTCTATATATTTGCAAGGCAACTGAAGCAAACTACCACATACTGTGTATTGTTATGCAGCACTGGACGGTGCTAGCAATGCTGTACACTTTTAACAACATCCACTGATGCTAGCAGGAGTAAGGTCACCATGAGGTAAATCTAACAGAAAACTGCAAGGACCAATAAAAGCACAAGTCCTTTAACAATCTGGAGACACAGCAAGCTAACAAAATCAGTAGTTTAAAATAGCAAGACAGACGAATGCAGACAAAAATGGTAAGAATAGTTTAAGTATTTCTTTTTTATAACAGAAGCTAAGTACAAACTGTCATTTTAAAAGGGAAGGAAAAACATTTCCTATAATTACTTCTGTTACGTACCTGGGGTGTAGCCCTTCCTTTCAATTTTGGCACTTAAGGATATTGGGCCTGAGGTACAAAACCAACAACAGAGAGTTTTTTCTTTTGTGCCTGCTTGGGGTGACTGCAAGAAAAGAACAGTATTTTCCATTTAATAGAGTGCTCTACGAATCTCTTAATCTGTTCGAATGAGCACCAAAAAAAAAATTTTGATTATATACTTTCTGTGCATTTTGATAAGCAATCTAGTTTTATTTAGAGGGAGAAACCTCAAGCAAATTGCACTATGCAAACTGTAAACTTTATTCCAATTCCGTATTCATTAGCACTGCTTTTTTGCTACACTTCATACTACAGTTACATTTAAAACAGTTTTTCATACATAAATAAATTCAGCATAGCTTAAGGATAGGCTTTATAGCCTACATATCCCACCATATTGTTGAAGAGCTTTTAATTTACCAGTAAACTAGAATGTCTTTCCAGTACACTATTTCAGAAACAATAACCAAGCTGAAGTACTGTAACCTTGACTCCTGCTATTTCCCGTTTCAAAATGATCCTACTTCATCTGTATTAAATAGACTTTGTTATTTTTACATGACACCAGGATTTAGGACTTGATCCAAAGCCCACTGAAGTCAAATGAGAGTCTTTTGATTTTAAAGGAATTTGTGCAAGGCCAGTGTTCTTTTGCAAGTCTGATTTTTCACCCATACACACAAGAAACCTATTTCAATGGATTTTGAGATTTTTTTCCCCTCTCCATGGGGGGTGAATTTGAAGAAGAGCAGGGGAATGGAATTCTAGGCCTGACTGAAATCAAATCCTCATTGAAAGCAGTCGTGATACTGAAATGATTTTAATGAAATGACATTTCAGAAAAAGATTATAAAGAATTGTGATAATTTCTCCCCATTGGTAGAGAACTATCCATATGAAAATTATCAGTTATGCGCACCCATACATTATTTACTTTGCATTTTTAAGTTTGCAATGTCACACTAATTATTTTAGGTTTCACAGTTTCTTCTTCATTCAAAATTGAAGAGGAACAGTTCTCAAAATATTCCTTCTAAGTCACACTTAACAATTTAGTACTATCAATTTAAATTGACAAAACCATTTCAACATATCTTAAAAGTGAGGCAACTCCAAGTACAGGAAAATGTAGCTTTCAAAATACCAGTACTTACAAAGTTGCTGAACTAACATAATGTTTACAAGATTGGCTGTAACTAAATATCAAGTAAGTACTAGGTAAAATTAGATATGGATGTTGTTTCAGTTATTAAACTTCATTATTTTTTATGCCAGAAACAAAAAATGAATAATTCTGTCAATTCTTACCAGTAATGAAGGAGTGTTGATATCTATATGTTCAAAGACTGTAAATTCCTTCTTTAATTTTACTGGTAGAAACCAAGGCCTATGCAATTCGGCTTTCACCCAATAGCGCACACTGCCATGTCTGCCTTCGAATGAGGTAGCAAGTGGTCTGTGCAGGACACAAAGGTCAAAATTGAGTAAAGTCTTTCTGTCTAATAATGACACAATTGATCAGGTCAGCAATTAGTATACAGAACTGCATTTTTAATGCACTGTAGTACTTAATGAAGCATAATTAATTTGCCAAGTTTCCATATCTCAGAAAAACTCAAAATTTAAGATGGGAGAAAAAATCATCTCCAACTTATCCTACTATAGTTTTGCATAGATTTAAAGAATCAATTAAAGAATTGTACTAGAAAATGCCAGGAGAGCACACATTTTCTTTAAGCTTAAGAGGCCACTTTCACAACTAGAGTAAAGCATGCCCTTTGGAATACCAATTTAAAATTACCATTAGTATCAACCAATTGTAGTTTTGGATATTGCATTTTGTAAACCATTGTCTATTATTTACTTGGTCAGTAGCTCAACATTAGGTTAATTTTAGCTGTAACTCAGTACTTTGGTAGTTAGGTTCACCTTAAGCACAGTAAATATTCTAACTCAGAGTTCTGAAGAGAGGCTATTTTGAGCGCCTTCTAATCTTCCCCTACCCTGACGAGACAGCTTAGAACATTTGTAATAACTAAGAATGTACATATATAAGCATGTATGTTTATATACCAACACACATAAAATCATCAAGACTATTCTGAAATTTGTTAGATCAAGGAAGTCTATTTTAGAAGCCGGACGAAAGATGATATGGGAAGTTTTTCCAGACCTGTGAGCATTGCCTTTTTCACTTAAATAGCATAAAATGAAAGATGAAGTATCTTTATAGTTCAATTATTTCCAATTAACAGTAGTCTTCTGTAACTTAGTTTCTCTTTGTTTTTATCTAAGTTTTTTTTCTATTTTACTACATTCTGAATGCATATATATTTTAATGTAATATATAGATTAAAATAAATTAGTAACATTTCCATACTTTCCATAGACAGTAATACTAGCCATGCTAGTGCTTTACTATAATTATTCTTTCAGTTACAGGTTTGACTTCTGTACTTGCACATATGTAATGTTTAGTTTTTCTCCCTAATAATGCAATTGAAAGAATTTTCTAATCCAACTTCAATGTTTCATTCTGTCCCATATTCTGAAGAGAAAAACTCAGTAAGGATGATGCACACCTTTCCACTGTTGTTCTGAAGCTTACACCAATTTTGGAAGTATTCTATGGACATAAAATAGCAAGTAAAAAGGCAGCGTCAAAGTTCAGGCTTTTAATATCACCCTTTGTTTTTCCAGTATTATTAAAAACTGGTTTAACAGCTATTCATTCATGTCACTTAAAAAGAAACTATGATTTGACCAATGCTTGTGATATTTTGCTATCTGGCTGTTTCACTTCAAGCTAAACGTTTTTGTTCATGTATCTAGTATTTTGGGTTTGGGGTTTTTTTGTGGCTTTTTAAATCCCCCTTTCAACTTAACGGAAAATCAGAATTGGCCTTACTACTTCATGTAATTGAGATTTTTACAGAATGCTAAATTGCCTTTAAAATCTCCATGTTCACAGGTCTTCACAGAAAATCTTACTGAAACAGTGTAGAAGCCTGGTGCCGTTCACTTTGAAACTGTCAAAGTGTTTGTCATCTGCAGATTCTGCTAAAACCAGCTCCTCTAATAAACAACGCTAATATTAGACAGTGAGCTTATTCACATAAAACTGCCAAATTTTCAGTCAAACGGCTTTCAAATCATTTTTTAAGGATTGCTACTTGCCTTTTACAGGAAAAGGATCTTTTTTCATCCATATCCATACTCCCTCTTTTGCTGTGTATTTAATTTTACTGGAACTTGTATCTCTAGCTCATTTCCATATTTGTAACTCTTACTATGTACAGATCTTACGTCAACAGTGTCTACAGGTGGGGGCAACAATTTTGTCTTACTGAACAAACTTCTGCTCTTGTTCTCTTCTGCTCTTACTCATTTGTTTTCTAAAACAAATGAGATTAGGTATCTAATTAGGTATTAGGAATTCTTCTTACTTTATCCCTCCATTCTTAAGTTTATTTCCATCAGGACTTTCTGCATAAATGGCCAGCCTGGGTACATACATCCTATCTGAACAAGAACAACCTCCTCTTTTGTTGAAATCTAAGTAAACTTGCCACATCTGTTCCAGACTTGAGCCCAAACAATGCCACTGTGATCTTATCTCTAGTTCTGCTTGTCTGCACAGCTCCAGTAAATGGTTGAGTTAGAAGGTATCTCAGCTGCTCTGCAGGACTCCAGTGACAGTCGAAAATCCTCTCCCTCCTCTTGGGAAGGGGTAATAGATTGGAATATCTGGTAAGTCAATAGGACTTGGTCAAAAGAAAGTGAGCAACTGGGCAGCAGTGAGCTTCTTTTTTGTGGAAATTAAAAAGAGAAAAAAAGGATGTGTATATCAGTATAAAAGCAACCTCTTCGGTTTAATGAGATTATGTTCTCTACAGCATGTTGGAGCACAATTCCCACTACCATTGAAAAGGTTTCCCCTCCACCCACAGCAGGAGTTTTGGTCAGGGGGGTGGGCAGCAGGGCCCTGTGTGGAGGACTGTGAGTGGGTACTTACGTCTGTGGAAGCTCGAAGCTGAATGCATATTCATGCCTTCCTGAATGGATGGTGTGAAGGCCTTCTTCTGAATTGTCATCATCTAAAAGAGAAATAAACCAACATGCTATTCCACCTGCACACGTCATACGTTGCATGGGCTTCTCCTCCAGAAAAAAGCAATTTACACATTACAACACTCAAAGAATGTGATGTCCCAGAAACAAGGGTCTCTGGTCCATTAGCTATTAACTTCTGGAATGCAGGGACAACTCTGACTGACAGGTAGGCAAGATTGCCAGCTTCGCCTTACAGAAAAGCAGAGGTTAATTTGTTTTAATTTATAATCCTGCCTCTGAACACCGACACAGTTTCAACTGCTGCCATTTCAAGGCCTACATGCAAGGTCTGTTAAGGAAATCATGCGGCTTTCCACTGCGACTGCTAGTCAGAAAGAACTAGAGCTGGCTCTTTACCAGCATTAACAGTACCAAGTCTGCTGCTTAAGATTAAATTTAGTAATTCAGCTTCTTTGTAGCTCCTGCCTGGCAACAGTGTCCAGACATTAATCACACATACACATAAAAAAACGTGTGAGGAGTCAGACTGTACAAGCACCACCTAGAAAGTACCAGAGAGATTCAGGGGCACAAGAAATGGCAAGCTGCCCAATTAATGCTATCTAGAGCTAAAATTTTCTTTTTTTAATAGGATAACTTGATCTCGCTCAGACAGCAAGACCCAAATACTTGCTGGTTCTATGCCAGGAATGCTGACCCTTGTTTACAGTCATGATTACTTGCCCACCTTGAAAAGCCACAAGAAAATTGCAGTTTATTCGGACATAGAACCAGAAAAACGCTGACTTGGTAAAAATACAAAGTTGAGTGAAAAATGACTGAGCAACTTGCACATAAAAAGGGCTGGAACTGTAAAAGGGCACATAGTGAGACAAAGTGAAAGGAAACAGCTTATGTGCGACTGTCCGAAGCACTAATGGAGGCACGCAGGAGGGTTCTAAATTCCTACTGTCCTACAGAAGCGCCGATTCTCTACTTGCTACAGTGCAAATACCGAAAATTTAAACTGAAATAAAATTTTAAAGAAAAAAAAATGCAGCAGTAAGATGTGGAAATAAATGCACCTTCAGCACGCAACCATTACCTAATGTAGGTCAGAAAAATGTGCTGAAAGAGCGAGGCAATGTGTCGGCGTGAGAGTGGGTTTTTATATTGTTGGTTTGCGTTTGAGGTTTTTTTAATAAATACGATTTATTCATTTTCGTGTAATTTGTCCCGAGAGCAGGGGAGCGCTGCTTTCGGTGGTGGCTGCGCTGCTCTCCGCCCGGCTCCCCCCGCTTCCTGCCAGCTCAGCAGTCCCGCCACGNTCAGCACGCAACCATTACCTAATGTAGGTCAGAAAAATGTGCTGAAAGAGCGAGGCAATGTGTCGGCGTGAGAGTGGGTTTTTATATTGTTGGTTTGCGTTTGAGGTTTTTTTAATAAATACGATTTATTCATTTTCGTGTAATTTGTCCCGAGAGCAGGGGAGCGCTGCTTTCGGTGGTGGCTGCGCTGCTCTCCGCCCGGCTCCCCCCGCTTCCTGCCAGCTCAGCAGTCCCGCCACGCCGCGGTAAACAAGTGCTGAGCTGTCAATC